>PVJX010020850.1:0-32775 GCA_004027295.1 Dolichotis patagonum
CTTTAGTCCAAGAAAAGATTAACATTTAAATTCTAGGAACAGTTCTTATGGAGTGAAGATTGCTTTTGTACCAGTGTAAAGCTGAAAAATTACAATTCAAACCATTATAAGTTGGGTTGCATAGTAGGTTCATATGAAGCCGTAGCTGGCTGTTTGACTATACCATTACTTCTATACATAGTAGGTTTCTTTCTACTTAAAATTCTCCTTTTGCAACTCTATACAAACCTCAGTTTTGAAGTTGTGTGCTGAGAATACACCTTATACTGCAAACTCCAGTGGAAAGTTATAGTAATAGTCTGGTGATGAGAACACATGAAAATACATTCTTGATTATGCATTTCAATAAATGATTTATTTCACAAAACCCATATGCTATAATCAGATCTACAGTATCATAGGGGTAAACGTGAATATGTCATAATTAAAATGGGTTCTCACCTGTACATAACCAATTATGATCTTGGAATAATTTACTCGTTTCATCCATCTGCTCATAAAATAAACAAATGATCTCTGCTTAACAGAGAAGGATTTCACAGAAAGTAAATAAAGTAGTGTATGTAAACTATGATTGAAAGTATAAAGCACAGTAAAATCTCAAGTTGCGATGGACTCATAATGTTACATTTTCTTAGTGAAAGTTCCCAAAGAATAACAATTAGGATTACTCCACCTGTGTCTCCAGTTGTACATAATGCCAAAAGATGAGCTTGTCTTATTTTTTGGAAGTACCTAGGTGCTTAGAGTTACTCAACCACAGTATTATCTTTTAAACAAAATAATTTGGATGCATTAGCAACATTGGTGATTTGAGTCAATACTGCGTGTGTAATTTATGCCTTAATGTAGTTCAGATGTGTCTAAGTGTTAACACACTCACTGAATTACACTCACGCAGTTAATGAAAATATTATGATCCCATAAATACAGCAAGTCAAGCTACACCTTCGTCTCCTGGTTTCTTTCGCCGTGTTAGGAGCGCTGAAGTACAACCCATTGTTCTAACATGTGCACAGAGGTAATGGTGGAGTCCAACATTAGCCAGATATGGCTTTATATGAAGCCTTGTTTAATGGCCCCCAGGTTGAAGAAATTTCTTGATTTGAATCAGTTGATAGCATGAACAGTCCCTTTGTTGAATTCTAGTTTTTCTTGGCCTTCAGTAGCGTAGCATAAGAAGGATAAAACTTGGCACTCTGCAGCCAAGCTGTCATTTGGAAATTTCAGGTTTGGAGTCTCTTCTCAGTATTTAGACTTCTTAATTCAAACCATACTGTACTCCCTGAGCACTGATGATTTATTCTCCTGAACAGAAAGAAAAAGTGACTCCCAAGTGTCACCTGGCTCACCATAGTGCCTCAGTCCCTTTTAAGTTAGTAACGGAGATTTCATTGACAGTAATGCAGGGATCATCTATGTCCCAAATCATCTTATTAATATTCAATGATTGTAGCCTATTTTTGAAAGGAATGAATCAAAATAAATTACTGAAGTAATTTAGACCTGTTCATTTCTCTTTCCCCTTAATTTCTACAAAATGATGATTAGCTTTATCAGAAAATCATCAGCAAATACAATTATTTGTCCACTGTTCTGCAATGTATGTATCCTTGAAACAATGCTAGCAACTTTTCTCCAGAAAGTTTTGCAATAAAATTAGCAAATAAATAATAAAAATATCACATTTTTGGTCAATAAAATGCCTGTATCTCTGATTATTTTGTAGAGGACACACATAATTTCACAACATTTAAATATACGCTTCATGAGAAATTTATTTTAATAACATACAATACCTGTTGAAAATGTACAAATCAAAAAAAAAAAAGAAAATGTACAAATCATAAATGCACATCTTAAAGACTTTTCCTTAAAATCATCATCTCTACTGTGATCAAGATAGAGGGAAAAAGGACTGTTCTTCATTGTTGCTGGTAATGTAGATTGGTGCAACCAGTGTGGAAATCAGTATGGAGATTCCTCAAAAAACTAAACTAAAAGTTCTATCTGACCCTGGTATGACCCTTCTTGATATCTTACCAAAAGAATTAAAAACATCATATCATGCTAATATATACATACCAATTGTTATAACAGCACAATTTGTAACAGCCAAATTTTGGAACTAACTCAAACATACATTAAAATTAAATTTTAGATTTTTTAAAAATTAGATTTTTTAATATATAATGGAGTACTCTTCTGCCTTAAATAAGGACAAACAAGACATTTCTAAGTAAATGGATGCATCTTGAAATCATACAATTAAGTGAACGAAGCCAAACACGTATGATTAACTATCACATGGTTTCTTTGGTGTGAGATACCAAAAGTATAAATAAAGAACAAAATGTATAATAGATATTATGAAATAGAAAAAAAGATGTTCAAATGGAAAGGGAAAGTAAGAAAAAGAAGAAAGGAGGAAATTAAAAAGGAGTAGAAGAAAAAAATGAAAACAAAGTTTTTCAAATAAGGAAAGGAATACCTGCTAAATTGAGGGAAGGGAACGGGAAAAAGAATAAACATGTATCATGTACAGGTACAACTTGCATTGATGAATGCTATCATATTATATAAATGTACTGATAAAATTAATTTAAAAACAGAAATAACATCACAACACAAAGAAACTTCTGTTATGTGCTTCTTCAATATTACCCAACTTCAAATTAAAATGCAATCTTTACCTTCAAAATAAAAGATTACTTTCAGTTTTTTAGTGTCATAACATGTCTGTCTTCTTTGGTGCAAACATTCTTTTTTGACTATTTTCATATATATAGTTATCATTTATTCATTTATTTGCTGTATAGTATTTCATTTTAAGAATGCACCAAGATTGGTCTATCCCTTGCGTTGGTAGACATTATGATGGTTTACAGTTTTGACTGTTACAACACTGCTCTGAAGAGTTAAGTATAGTTATATGTAGAATTGGAGTGGATTTAGATGTGCATGTAGCCACCTTCAGCAAATAGTGCCCAATGGTTCTCTACAGCAATATTACCAAACTTGACTTTTACTGACAGTATAACAGAGTTGCAGTTGGCATGCAGCTTACAAACCTTGGCACTTTGTGTCACATACTTTTGTTGTTCTGGGGAACATGAAGTAGTGGTATCTGTATGCGGTTCAGTTTATATTTCTCCAATAACTAATGAAGTTGTTCGTCTTTCCTTACATTATTGTCTTACTCTAACATATTCGATGAAGAATTTCCTAAGGGATATTTTACTCAATTTTGTGTTTCTTGAATTAAGCATGATTTGTTGTACATAAATTTCTTGTTTTTAACATATACTATTTTTATATTCATAACAAAATTGTTCAGAGGGTTCAGAGCATCTCTGTATACCCCGTGTCTCCTCACGAATACAACCTCCCCTACTGACACCATCCTGCATCAGAGAGATGCATTTTTTGCAGTCAATGAGAGTTCATTGCTTCATCAGAATCCACATGCTTTGTAGTGTACATGAGGCTTCAGTTTGGTGTTGAATTTTTTCTGGCTTTTAACAAAGGGGCAATTGCCTATATCCACCATTACAATATAATGCAGAGCAGTTGTATGGCTCACGAAAGTCTCTAGTACACCTAATCATTCCCCTTTCCACTGAACTCCTGTGATCTTTTCAAAGTCTACAGAATTTTACCTTTTTCCAGAATGTCATATTATAGTACTCTTAAAATGTGTAGCTGTTTCAGATTCACTGCTTTCACTTAGCAGTAGGCCTTTGATTTCTCCATAATACTTTAAGGGTTTACAGCTCATTTCCTTTTTGTATCTCATATTCCATTATCTGCTTCTTCTGGTCTACTTACCCACTAACCTTCTGAAGATCATCTTGGTTGCTTCTATGTTTTCTCAATCATGACTAAAGCTGATGTAAACATTTATGCACGGATTTGGTAGAGTTTTTATGCAATGAAAGAGGCTGTGAGAATTTGTGTTATCACCAGGAATGAATGAGAGTTATTGTTTCACATCTTCAGCAGCATTTTGCACAGTCAGCATGTGGGATTATGGTCTTAGATGTACATTAGCATCCTTTTTTAAAATTTTTGTTAGTATTCTAACATTTTTGATTGATTGATTGATTGATTGATTGATTGATGTTTTTGGTACATGATCTCACAGTTGCCAGGCAGGCCATATCCCATATCTCTTGATCATTTTTTACCTTTTTCCCTCTCTTCCTGTCCCCGTTTCCCCTTCCCTAGATCTACTACTGTATCTCAAAAATATCCCTTCCTGTTTCTTGTTATCTTTATTATTTTCCTGTTAAAATTATTTCTGTTTTGGCTTTCTCATATAAAAAGACTAGCTGATAATTAATCTTCCATGTTTGATTTATTTCACTTAATGTCATGGTGTCAAGATAATGCATTTTCCTTCAAATTTGCAATTCTTCATAGATGTTCAATGTTGAACATCTTTTCATAATTTTATTTGCCATTTATAGTTCTGTCCTGGTGAGGTATGCATTCAAGTCTTTGCTTACCAGGCTGTTTTCTCATTGTTGACTTTTAATCATTAATTGTATAATTTAGATTACAGTTCATTATCAGAAGACTTTTTTGAAAATATTTTCCCCAGGTTACATCTTTTATTCTCATACCATTTTCATTGTCATGACAATGTTTTCCATGAAGCACAGTATTTAAATTTAATGAGATCCAGCAGCACTTTATCAATTTTTCATGGGTTGCACTTTTGATATTTCCCCTGAAATGCCATCACCCTATTCCAGTTCATCTAAATTTTCTCCTATCATATATGATTTTAAAGTTACACATCTAAGCAACTGATTACCCTTAAATTACTTTTAGGAAAGATAGTCTATATCTACATGTATTTTTGTTTCAGTTGTTAGAGAACTATTAGTTGAGAAAACTGTGCTTTATTGTAGTACCTTTCCTACTTTGTCAAAGATTATTTGACTATGATAATGTTAGTGTTTTTCTGAGCTTCCTATTTTTTTTCAATGAAGTATCTGTCTTTGTTTTTGTTAACCACACCATTTTGACTTTTTTAGGTATAGCATAAATCTGGAAGCCAAGTAGTATGAGTTCTCTGACACTTTTTCTCAATATTGTATTAGATATTCAGAGTTCTTTGCTTCTCTAAATTAACTTTGGAATAAACTTGATAAAAACCCACAGAATAATTGCTTTGATTTTCATTGAAACTGTGTTGCATTTATAAATTAAGTTGGGAAGAGCTGATGTCTTCAGAATGTTGAATATTACCATGTCTGAATGTGGAGTATTTCTCCATTTATTTACTTGATTTCTTTCACTGGAGCTTTGCAGGTTTCTTCTTCCACATTTTGTGCGTGTATATATTTGATCTAACTGTACCTAAGTATTTTATTTTTAGAGGTAGTAATTTGAATGATGTTGAGTTTTTATTTTGAATTCCATCTTTTCAGTTATGTAATCTCAGAAAATTAGTATCATCTGTTTTGAGTATGTATTCTACAACCTTACAGGGTACTGCAGACACATTCATTTTAGGAGTACATTTTACCTTCTGAGAATATTTCCTATATGGATGAAGAACTTTTTTACTATTATTTTATCATGGAATCATCAGTGGTATAGTTTTATCTGTAAACCTCACCATTTTATCTACTGTTTTAAAGTTTCATTTTAAAGAGACAAAAATAACAAAATTTCAAAAGAGGATGACAGGAGAGTAACAATGTTAATATATGGTGTATTGTTACCTTCAAACTAGTTATGTTGTTACCTTCAAATTAGTTTTTTCCACATAAAAATATAGGTATTTACTTGTCAAAAATATTAGCATAAAACTTCCTTTGAAATAATATAAGAGAAATTAGTATTAAAGTATCTTAACTATCTACATAGCTAACTATATCTTAACTATATATATGTTTCCTTTTCCTTTTCATATTTTCTCCTTTCTCCCATCTCAGTTTCTCTTTTTTGAACAGTTTCTTACCATTTTACAATATCTATTTTACATTTCAGCTACTCACACTGGGGAGACAATGTTATGCTTACACATGTGAGCCTGGTTTATTTCACTTATGCATGTGGTCTCAAATTGTATCCATTTACCTATAAAAGTCTCCAGTTTATCACTCTTTATGTCTGAATAGTACTCCATTGTATAAATAGACTACATCTTTTCTATCCATTCCTTGGATGATGTACATTTGTGTTGTTTCCAAGATATAGCTGCCACAAATTGTGCTTCTACATACGTGGTTGCATTCATATCTCAGTGGTAAAGTCTTTTAGACATTTCTGGGAATATACACAAAAGGGAAATAGCTGTATCATATGGGTCCTCCAACCCTAGTTTTTGAATCCCAATGCTGATTTCCATAGTAGTTGCACTAGTCTACACTGTGAATAACAGTGGAGAAGGGCTCCTTTTTCCCCAGAGCCCTACCAGCATTTTTTATTGATTTATGCCTTCATAATAGCCATTCTTTCTGAGGTGAGATGGAATCTCCATGTTGCTTTAATTTACAACTCTTGAAAGACCATTGATGTTCAACATTTTCTTATATATTATCTGCTGTTTGTATTTCTTCATCTGAGAACTGTGTATTCATCTCAGATGCCCATTATTTGATGGTCTTTAAAACTGTGAAGTTTGACTTTTTTTTTTTGAGTTCTCTATATGCCTCAACAGTAATCCTATGTCTGAGGCACAACTGGAAAATATTTTTCACATGCTGTTGGTAGTCTCTACATGCTGTTGGTGGTTTCTCTCACTGTGCAAAAACTTTTTGATAAGATGAGATGTCAGTCATTGATTCTCTGTGATAGTTCTTGTGCAATTGAGTTTTTTTCATGAAGTATTCAGCAGTATTCAGGAATTCTACCTGTATGATTTTGCACCAGGTTTAGTGTTTCTATTTAAATATTTAGATCTTTCATCCATTTTGAATTTACTTTAGTGCACATTGAAAGATATGGGTCAAATTTTAATCTCTGCATGTGAAAAGGAAGTTTTTCCAGCAATATTTATTAAAGAGGCTTTCTTCTAGTGAGTATGTTTAGCACCTTTCTCAAAATGAAAGCAGCTGAGTATTGCTGGAGTTATTTCTGCATCTTCTAATCTGTTCCATTGAATTTCAAATCTATTTTTTTGTGTGCCAGTACTAATCTGTTTTTATCACAGGAGCTTTATAATGTAATTTCAAGTCAGGGATTGTGATCCTCCCTGTCTTACTTTTTTGCACAAAATTACCTTTGCTATTCTAGGTCTCTTCTGAATAAATAAAGGAATGGATTCATTCCCAAATGAATTTTAAGATTGATTTTTCTAATTCTGTGAGACACACTGTTGGAATTTTGATCAGAATTCCATTAAATATGTGTAACAGTTTTAGCAGTATGAACATTTTTTTGCTAAATTAGCTCTTCTTAGAACTGAAGGTCAAGGGATAGCTTTCTATTTTGTGATATCCTCTTCAATATCCTCTTTCAGAAAATTGTAGTTTTCAATGCAGAGGACTTTTACATCCTTCACTAGATTGATTCCTCGGAATTTGATTTTTTTGGATGCTATTGTCCAGAGGTGTTTTTTTCCCTAATTTCTTTCTCAGGGAGTTTCTTATTCATGAGCAGGAAGACAATTGACTTTTGAATGTTGACTTTTTATCAATCTACACTACCAAATTTGCTTATTAAATCTAGCATTTTTTTTGGTGGAGCATTGGTGTCTTCTATGAACAGTATCATGTCATCCACAAATAATGATAGTTTGAATTCATCCTTTCATATTGTTATTCTTTTTATTTCATTCTCCTGTCTAATTGCTTTGGCTAGAGTTTCCAGGACTATTTGAATGAGCAGAGAAGTAGACATCCTTGTCTAGATGCTGATTTTAGACAAAAAGTTTTCTGTTTTTAGTATGATGTGGCTATCAGATCAAGACCATATATTCCAGTTTTCTGTAGGGATTTTATCATGAATGGATGATGGACTTTTTCAAAAGCTTTTTCTGCATCTGTTAAGATGATAACATGGTTTTTGTACTTGGTTCTGTTACTATGATATATTACTTTCATTGATTTAAGTACGATGAAACATCCCTGCATGCCTATAATTAACCCAACATAGTCATAGTATATATTCTTCTTGATGATTTGTTGCATTCTGTTTGGCAACATCTTATTAAGGATTTGTGTATCTATGTTCATTAGGGAGACTGGCCTGTAGTTCTCTTTCATAGTTGGGTCCTTCTCCATTTTTTGTATTACGCTAATAATTGCTTCCAGGAATAGCTTTGGGAGTATACTGGCTAATGGCTTGTTGATTTTATTTAACCTTTCAAAGAACCAACTCTTCAATTCAGTGATTATTTGTATTATTTTTTAGTCTTCAATATGTTTATTTCTCCTTTGATCTTTATAATTTTCTCCCTCATATAAGCTTATGGCTTAGCTTGCTTTTCTTTTTCTAGAAATTTGAGGTTCAACATTAAGTTGTTTCCTTGCACTTTTCTAATGACATGAGAATTCACTGCTATGAATTTTCCTCTTAGGACTGCTTTTACTGTGTCCCACATTCCAGTATGTTGTGTTGTCATTATCATTTAATTGTAGAAACTGTCTGCCTTATTCTTTAATTTCACCTGTGATCCATTGGATTTTCAGGATGGTGTTATTTAATTCCCATGTGTATATGACCTTCCTGTGATTTCTTTTGCCATTGGTTTCCAATTTCATTTCACTGGTGCCTGATAACATACATGGGATGAGTTCAATTCCTTTGCATTTACTTAAGCATGTTCTATGATCCAGGATGTGGTCTATTCTGGAGAATGTCTCATATGCAGCTGAGAAAAATGTGTACTCTGATATTGTGAGATGGAACACTCTGTAGACATCTAGTAAGTCCATGTGTTCAAAATTTTGGTTTGGGCCAGGGATTTAGCTCAGCGGCATAAGCACCTGCTTTGCAAGCACAAAGTCATGAGTTTGATCCCCGGTACTGCCAAAAAAAAAAAAGTTAGGTTCATTTCTAATATTTCATTGTTGATTTTTTTGTCTTGTTGATCTGTCTTTTTGTAACAGTGGAGTGTTCAAATCCCCCAGTACAATTGTATTAGGGCTTATTTTATTTTTCATGCCTGTTAATATTTTTATGTAGTTGGGTACATTGGTATTTGTTGCATTTATATTTATGATTGTTATCTCTTCCTCTTGGATTGTTCCCTTTTCAAGGAAGTAGTGAACTTCTGGATCTTCTGTAACACTCCTAGCTTCAAATTCACTTTGTCTACAAATAGGATAGGTATTCCTGTCTTTTTCTGGGTTCCTGTCACATGGAGGGTTGTTTTCCATCTTTTGACTTTCAGTCTATGAAAGTTTTTTTGAATTAAATGTATTTTTGTATATAGCATATTGTTGGATATTGTTTCTTTGTTTATTCTGCCAGTCTCTGTCTTTTGATTGGTGAATTGAGACTATTGACTTTGATGGTTATAACTGATATGCTGTGATTTATCTTTGTTATGTTGTAACCCTCTCCAAGATGGCTCTCAGCTAATTGCTCTCTCCCATGGAAGATCTGAGCCCTCAGCACTAAACATCAGCTAAAGCAGCCTTTATCTCTGCTGCTCCCGTCCACTGCTTCTTATCTACATGGAGGCCTCTGGGACCTCCAGCAGACACCAGTCTCCACAAATTTGAATCACTCCTCTCATGCAGTGAGACCCATTTTAAGGATAATGTACTGACGGTTATCTCCTTCTTCTTCATTGAAGTTTCTCTCTTCACTCTTGCTGTGACTTCAAATCACACTTGAGAAGCTTCTTGGGTTGAGGGGACCGACAACCCCACTTCATGCTCTCCTCATATTGTTATATTCTGGCATCTGTATGACAGTTCTCAGAGAGGTTCTTTCTCTGCTGCTTACCACTCCACCACCTTGGTGTTCCTCCCATTTTACCTATTTTAGAAATTTATTTCCTTTACACTTAGATTTAGGGCCTGAAATTTTATTTTCTGCATTATTTTAAAGATTTTATTCTGCTTCCCTGGCTTTCCTCATTGCTATCAGAAAGTCAGCCATCATCGGTTTCAGTACCAGAAATATGGATTAAAAGTACTTCTTTATTTTCTCCATGATTAAAACTGAAATTCCATGACACTGTCAGTAAACACAACAGTAAGAAGACTGAAATACAAACAAAAGAAGGCATTCCAGTGAAATGCAAAGGGGAAGATTAAACATCTATCCTTATGGTCTACCATTAGGATGGTGCCAAAGAGTCCAAGAACTGAGCAAATATTTTCAGTGGTTCACTTTTCATGAGACCAAGCACCTACCAGTATAACTGGTACGTTATCTAATGCATCATATAGGGAGAGATGATGTAGTATCCTCTACCACATCGGCAAGGAAGATGCAAGTGAAATCTTTGGAAACCATAAATTCTGTCCTCAGCTGGTGGAAACAAGAAGTTTCTGTATCACCATCAGATATCCACAGAGGGCCAGTAGGGGACCCAGTTTCCTCTTGCCATCTAGGATAGAGAAGAATGTGTTTTATTCATTTTCTGCCTAGAAGCATCAGAAAATTCCATCTAAATCAGAAGGTTTAATAAGAACAGAGTCTCATAGATTAATATCTGAAATGTGTTGGATATAATTTTAAGAAGCCAATATTATAGCAAGAACCAAGAAGATATCAAAATGGAAGAAAAAGTACAATTTATAATTTGAAAATTGAGGATAAAGATATCAGAAAATTTTATCATGCCATCACCATTTAAATGTCTCTTTTAAGGATTACAAATACATTTGAAAGAAATAGTCTCATCAGAAAACAAAGCAGAAGTTTTAGAGCTATTTAAATGCATATAGATGCACATCTGTTATTACAACACTTAGGATGCTGAATCAGGAGGATACTGTAAGTTGGAGGTCCGCCTGAACTACATGCGAAGCAATCAAGACCAGCCTAAATAACATAGTGAAAACTTGTCTTAAAAAAGACCAAAAAAAAGCATGGATTTAGGGGAAATTCTAGCTGAGTCAACACTAGCATCAAGACAACAGAAAATTCCATGAACTTGAAGGCAAGTTGATAGAACTCAATCTGTACAAATTAGATAAAATATTATAAAAAGCTAATAATGAACAGAGATTAACAATTTGATAAGTCTAGGACATAACATTCAAGTCTCGAGGAACCGAAAAGATAAGGGTTTGGGGATTAAAAAATTAAAAGAAATACTAAGGCTTCTCACATGAGGAAATAGATATACAGATTCAAGATGTAAATACTCTCAAACAGAATAATCCACCAAGTGATACATACAGAATCGCCATACTGACACTTCTGAAATCTAAGGACAAAAAATTCTTGAAAGTAGACAAAATATAAATATATCATTTATAGGGAAACAGTAATTTTAAAAAATTGTGGTTGTTCATTAGAAAACTTGGGCATCTACGGAAAACATGAAAACATTTTTCGAATACCGATACAAAACTTCCTATCAGACCCGAACTAATAGCATACAAAAATAGATCCCAGGATGAGTGAGAAAATCTGACATTCTCAAAAAGAGAAAAACTGAGAGCATTTGTCATCGCTGTACTTAATTTAAAGAAATGAATAACGGCAATTCTGTAAACAGAAAGAAATTATGAAAGAAGTAAATATAGACTATTAGATAGGAAGAAATAATTAAACAGAGATTTAAATTAAAGGGACTTTTCCATCAAATTCTTTTAAAATGCTAAATAAACTAACAAAGCTCAGTTGACAAAGGATTTACATGACTGCAGAGCAGAGAGAAAGAGAGAGAGACAGAGAGAGAGAGACAGAGAGAGAGATCACAAATTATTAGTATTGGGAAAGAAGCAGAAATCACTTCAGATTTTGAATCTAAATTATATAAATTAAGTGAAACAGACCAAACCCTCAAACACAAATATAAAGATAAAAATCAAAATAAATAAGCAAACAACAAACAACAAATCCCACAATCAATTAGCAGCTTGAATGACCCTACAAATAATGAATAAACTGAATCTGGTGGGTGACAAGGTACTATATATTTTTAGGAATTCACTTTTTTCCTCTAGTGTATCTAATTTCAGGAGTTAGTGTGATGGAAATGTTCTGAATCTTGATGGTGTTTGTGTCCACAGTTGGAATCTCATGGTATTGTTTCCTATGCAGTTACCAATGAGAAAATCTTTTTAAAAAGTGTGCCTTGATTCTACATCTTTTATTACAACTGTCTGTGAATTTACTAGTGGCTCAGCATAAAGTTTAATTAAAAACCATTAGCCATTAGTTTTGTTGCTTCTTCATAAGAATGATGTCTTAGATTCTATTTTATTATTTAGACTATATTGATTGCTTTTTGTCTTTGGTTATAGGAAGTTGTGTCTAGATTTGTGTTTCTAGAGTTCTTTTTCTTCACACAAATACCATTTGTGTCTTTTATGATATTTTGTATTTGAGCATAAATAATTTTTATCAGTGTGATTATATTTTATAGTATTATTTCTGTTCTGTTTAGACTTCCCTGTCTGAGATTCCAATAATAGGGACTTTAGAATTTTTCATTTCACTCCATGCATTTCACATGATTATTTTGTAGCTTTCTTTCTTCTTTCTCTCTCTGTTCTGAGGCAGATGAGAAGTGCCACATTCTTATTTTTGCCCCTGGCAGCTAGTGGGGTTATGGATTGGCAAGCAATTGTCTAATCTCCTTTTTACTTTCCCTTCCCCACAGTGGACTAGGACAATCTGCTTCAGAATCCTCCCTGCTCATGATTTGTTTGTCAGGACTGTTGCTTCCAAAGTCTTATAAATCTATGTGCAATTTTTCTCTTGATTAGTGTGGGCAGAGAGGTCATTGCCAATGAAAGACAAGTAAACACTCAGAGCTAATAATTCTGAAGTGCTCCAGAGAGCAGCAGTCAATGAAGACCAGTAGCAGAGACCAGCACACACTAGAGATTACCTACTGTGGCCCATACTACCTGCCCAGGGAAGGTGGTGGCTGGCAGAGGCAGAGACCAACACCCCTTTGAGTGGAGTTGACCTGTGATGTCCCACATTAGCTGAGGACAGAAGGTGGTGGCTGGCAGTGGTAGAGAGCTGTATCTGGCAGAGTGGACCTACTGTGTCTAGCACAGGCTGGCATCAGATGGTGACAGCTGGCAGTGGCAGTGACAAGCAGCTGGCTGTGTCAACTTTTGGCATCCAGAATTACCTGGTTTTTATGCTGACGTCCAAACTGTTAGCAGAGCTGCACTTTGTCAAGTTATGATTTCCATCCAAATAGAGCAAAAGAACCCTCAGCTGATGGGTGACATTTCCATCCTTTACCTTGGTCTAGATATTTTCTATTCCCATCTTTACCTCACTAAATTCTTTACTGATTCTAATCTGCTATCAATAAGGACTTTTGAAATTTTTAATATAATATTTTGAGTTATAATAAATATCTAGATCAACTGATTCTCTTCTTATTTTTTTAACCTGGTTTATGAAGGAGTAATTTTTGTCATACTTGGTGCTTTTACTTTTGAGTAGTAGGCACTTTTTGCGAAAGCCAGTAGATGCTACATTTTGGTAAAGTGTTCAGACACTACTTTTTCTTCAGTGTTTTCCCTGTGTCCTTTGTGAGTCATAGCAGCTGATCAACTTAATCAGAAGCTGAATGCAATGGGGGTTTGCATGCAGATTTGGTGACACCAATGTTACTATGAATCATATCATTAGTAATCTACTGTGAATCTCCCTGATTACGGAGTTTTAGCTGAGAGCCTAGGAGTGTTATTCATAGAGACCTCTAACCCTGACAGATCTTCAACACTATGCATGGTCTCTCAACATCCTGATAGTATAACATTATTTTTATTTTTATTATAAAAGCTTTCTCCTTGGATTTTTAACTTGTAACTCTGATATTTTCAAAATAGGCAAATATCTTCTGGGGAAATTCTGTTAAAGTTATCAGTTTAGATCTCTGTCTTTTCCATACCAGAATTCTAGCCCTCAAGAATCTAAATCTGTATCTGATTTTCTGCTAGTGTTTTCTAATAGCACTATTCTTTTCAGAATGTCTCTAAAGACAATTAAAGTGTCTAAACAGAGCAAAGGTCCCTAGAGCCTTGAACGCCTAACACTAAACCCCCTCCCAAATCCCAGACATTCCAAATGAATAATAATTTATTTTCTATTTAAATATGCACACATATGGAAATTTTCTGCGTCAGAATACATGGCATTATAGTGTACAAAATAAGAGTTATTACAAGCAACTGACATGGATAGGTTACTTTGCAGGATTTTGAAATGTTAGCTACATTCTGGAAGTAGTCCATGAGGCTCCAAGCGGATAGTTTACAAATCTGGTCTGAATCATATGGGACCAAATAAAACTGTATCAATTTATTATTAGCTACAATGTTACAGTGTCATAATTATTTTTCTGCAGATCTCTAGGTACTGTGACCTCATTTCTTCTTGTCTAGCTTATTTCTCTTTTCTTTATTGCTTCTGTCTTTACCTTTTAACTGTTTCTAACAGTGAAATCTTCTCTTTCAGCTCAATAACTTCTTAGGCCAACCATTTTAATTATTTTGCACAACTTATGGTACACCTACAGCAAAGTCAGTTCAAACTGTAACTTCAGCTGAATATCCAGCCTTCTGAGAATGGTCTTTAGTCCTTTATCAGTCCAGTCATAACACAATGAATTTTTCTTACATCCGTGGACATTTTTATCATTCTATATACTGTAGTAATCACCCCTTCTCTCGTTATCAGTGGAAGATTTTGCCAGCAGATGCCTGAAACTAGAAAAATTATTGAACCCGAAATGTGCCACTGCACTACAAAACCATTTCAGTGATTAAGTTTAACTCATGAATCAGGCATAGCAGGAGATTAAGATCCATATCTAATAACAAGACAACAGTAACTTCTTTTTCCGGTTAACTTGGGTTACCTGAAACTGGAGAAAAACTTTCAGATAAGGTGCTACTCTATTTGACGGATTTCTGTTTCCCTCATCAAACACCAAGTGACATTGGCTGCACTGCTTGTTTACACCAAAAACTGAACACAGCACTGTGAATTCCAAATCACTGAAGTTGGGGGAAAATACAAAATACAAGCATTTAAAGACTGAGAAAATGAGAGACACTGAAGAAACTATGACTTGTTAAATCAGTTACAACCAAAATAAAACAAAAATTCTGATGCAGAGAGAGCGCCTTCCATCTGACTACCTGGAGCTTGAACATTGGTATGTTTTGCTTTCAAACTTAAAACTGGATTAGTGGTTTCTCTCCCTTCCAATTTAGGCCTGGAATTCACACCATTACCTCTGTTGGCTCCCAGGCTTCCAGTGTCAGCCAGGAGCTACAACACTGCTTAAAAGTTCCTGACTTACCCTGGGTACCAGGGACACAGTTGTGAAAAAACAGACGAGAATCACCGTGGTCTAACTCCGTTCTCATGGTGTTACATAGGGCTGAGGTGTGGCAGATGAAGTAGAAGAAAATGGATAATAAAAAATTTTACTGTGATCCTCATGTTCATTGGAGGAAAATGCAAAAAAGAAACAGCAGGAAAGAAACCAGTATGTGAATGAAAGGTGGGCTAGGCAGTTCAGGCTATAAAATCAGAATAGCATACATACGGTGGTTTACAATGACAGAAGTTTCTTGCTCACAGTACAGGGATTTGGAAATTCTGTGATAACACGTCAATTAGTTTTGTATCTCACAAGAGTATGTTTCCAAGTTCACCAACTGCCTCTTCTCACTGAGCCGTCATATGGCGGAAGGGACAAAATGTCCTCCCTTGGGAATTTCCACAGACACCAGTCACCTCAATACACTTCTACTGGGTTCTAAGTTTCAACATATATGCTGTAGGAGAGCACAGGCATTGAGAATATAACAAAAACATCACTCTATTATTTTAAATCATAGATGGTTCAACTTCAAATGAACCACTCTTTGAGGGTTCTCTGGGGAGAGGCATCCAGGTTAGAGAGAGCTGGAAGTCCACTGTCCTTGAAGTTTATCAAATGTGATAGACGGAAAGCAGGCAAGACTGAAGGTAAGAGTCAAAACACACATAGGAATAAACGAGTGAGCTAAAGAGGAAAAGGGCAAACGCTCATGTGTGCCCTACAGACCATTTTATTGCTTTTACCATGAGAGAAAGCTACTGGAAGCTCTGAACTGAGGAGTTACATGATTTGAAGCAGCTTTTTAAGGGACCAATTCAGCTACGGGTTGAGCACGGATCCATAGAGCACTAAGGGTAGAAAACAGATATAAATCTAAGCCCAGAGAAGACAGAAACCTTTACAGTGGTGCAGGGGGTGGAAACTGGAACACATCCGTTATAGGGAAAGAAGAGTGAAATTCTAATCAGGGTCTTACTATGTTCTGAAGGCCAGTAGTTTGCTTGTAAATTTGACATTAGGTAAGAACAAATTTGAAGACCCGAGGGTCATTTGTCTTAAAGAAATTCCAAGACTGGATTGCAGGGGATTGATCCAGACTAGAAATAAAAAATTGGGAGTAATCAGTGATGGAGTTATTTGACATGATGGGAAAGTGGAGAACAATCATGTGAGTTAATAAGGGTGAAGCATGAAGGAAAGAAAACATAGGCTAAAATCTATGGTTTATTTACTGTAATTTATTCCTTTGCTTCATTTCATAGCATTTCTAAACTCAGTGTCAGCCACTGTAGAGAAACTACAGATACAATAATAAGTTAATTGTCCTTCCCTCAAAATGCTTTTAGTTGAACTTTGGAAGGGAACTAAAATAATAATAACAATCACACTGATATTAATAATAATAGTAGCCTTGGAGAACAATATGAAATTTGATTAAAAATGGACATAATTGTATAAATGTAGGTTACTGTTTCAAAGGGTATTGGACCTTCCCAGTGTTAAAAAGGATATAAGTATTAAAATACATAAATGTTATAATCCCATCTGCTAATGCTGCTAACAGCTGTAATATCAGCAATGATAACAGTAGTTAATCTTTCCTTGGTGTGAGTGAGTACAGCCCCCTGGTGAGTTCAGGTAGAGAAATGCTCAGATTGGGCATATTGAATTGGAAGTAATTTCATTGTATATCTGAGAGGGGCAAAGCAATGCATTAAGTAAAAACCAGAACTCAAGAGAACTAGAAATTTGTGTGTGTGTGTGTGTGTGTGTGTGTGTGTTTCTCTACATAATATACACCTACGAGTTCTCTCAAGGAGCACATTTGCAGTAAAATAAAAATGGATCAACAAAAAAACATGCAGAAGACATAGATTTAAGAACTTCATATACAAATTCAGAAAGGAAGAATCAGAATTGGGGGGAAATAAGAGGTTAAATGGTGCCAAATGAAGATAATCAAAACAAGCATGAGAGAACCCGATCATGTGTCCAGTATGTGAAGGATTACAATTTATCAATTGTGTTTGCCAATAAGGACATTATTGGCACTATCTGCCACAATGATTTTCATAATGAAATGAGATAAAGAACAAATGCAGAGCAAAAAGCTAGGTATTTTAGTGTGGAGATAGCATTTTAAAAGTTCTCAGAGGAGAGGAGTTGGTAGAACCTTAGCACAGGAAGGTAGGTCTCTGCCATGACACTTTTGTAAGTCTGAGGACCCACGTGGAGTCAAAGAAGTCATTAGCAAACTTAAGATCTCATGTACCTTTCCAGTCTTTTCTTTCACCTCTCTGAAGATGGCACAAAAGATCATAAGTCCATTCAATAATTTTCCTATGGAATTGCAGGCTTGCTACTGTCTATCACCTCTATCAGGAGGTTTTGTGAATCCCACAATAAAAAAATTCCAAAGTATTTTAGAAAAATACTTCATGCTGTAATTTTTCCAGACTAAAGCTTTCCACCTCCTGAATCTCTTTGTGAATACAATTCCTTCCTTTTGTCTCACACTGTAAACCTGGGGAATGCTCGACAGCTTGATGTCTCCTTTCTCTAACTTTCTCCTTGAAAGCACTCCATAAACTACCTTATTATGTCTTGCCCTCCTTTCAGAGCGACTGTCTTTCCCAACAATAATCCAGATAATTCATCATGAGCCTTCTTTTAGTGTCCACAGACAACCTTTGAGAACCCATAGTTTGAGTTTCTCTAGGCTGCAATTTGTGTGTAACACTGTCACTAGGTGTATTTTGTGAAATCATAGATTTCATGAAGTTTATCACACAAGTAAAACCCATGTGGTGCCTGGTTAGCACTGAACAAATCTGTCTCAGTTAAGGTTCACTAAATGTACAGATTTAATACGATACGTAAAATAGTCACAAAGTAGTTTCACAATAACCTGCACAGCCTGGGGAGGAAAATGCAGAGTGACTATCTTAAAACTGCAGATTCAGAGTTAAAAGTTGAAGTCTTGGAGCTCCCTGCACAATCCCATGCAATTCCATGTCAGAAACCCAAATTATCTGTGTTGAAAGCCTAAATGAATAGAGGGCACATATAATGGGAATAGTGAAGACAGGAGCTCCTCAGATCAAACAAAAGGGAAGACTTACTTCTTTCCCTTCTTATTCCATCCAGGCTAGAGCCTATTGGCTTGTACTATCCAAAACCACGGTGGGTCTTCCTCATCAGTTTCTAGTCTACATATTAACAAGCCACTAATATAACCAGAACTGTGCTCCACTCATCTGCTGGGGATATCTCAATGCATTTATGTTGCCATCACAATTAACTATCATGAAACTCAATCTGTGTTATCACTGGCATTAATTTAATTCTCATTTTGATAACTGGTAATGGAGACAAGCTTGGGAGACTAGAAAAGAAGATGAAGGTTGAGTGTGAAGATGTGAAAATATATATATTCAAGTAAATCCTTAAGTAGTAGAAGACATTGCAAGATGATTTTTACTGAAGAACAGAGCAAGAAGAGAAACTAAATTATGAGAAAATAGCAGAAGTGATAGGTGTATAGCAAACAATGATGTATAGACGAGTCAGTCATGGTGATAGAGAGGAATGAGTTGACCCCTAGGCCATCTTACATCATCAAGAAGACAAGGAGGGGGTAAGAATTAAAACCCCAAGAAAAAAAGCAGAGCCATTCCCTAGAGAGAACAAATTGTAAGAGCAAGAGAGTCACCATAAAATTTTGCCAAAAACAAGAAGACATTGGCAGGCAGTGCACACAGCGATACAGAAGGCTGGCAGGGATCTGCGTCACAGAGATTGTATTATATTTTAAAATTTTATGAGTATCTCTTTGATTATTATCTTTCAGGCTTATGAACTCAGAGTTATTGATAGAATGGATGGGAGTGGACTTTAATCACTACCATCCTGTCCATCTCAAAACATGAGAAAATGTAAAAATCACAAAGTTAGATTTCATTTTTATGGATTCAATAATTCTGTGACATATTTCAAGTAAATTTATCTTATATGCCTACCAGTAATTAAAACATATTAGACTTTAAAGAAATAAAGATCATGCTTTAGTTTTAGTAAAATATGAATTCACTGTAATATTGTTTTTATTTAAGCCAATTAAATTCTTAATTCTTTTAAAATTTTTTGTATTTCATTACTACAGTCGATTAGTATGAATCTAAAGATCTTTTGAGGGAAATGCAATTCTGAGTTTTAATTTAAGTAGGCAAATCTAAAAAAATATAAAATTTCACTTGAACATAGTGTCTCAGTCACAGTTGACAGTTTCCCCTTCCTGTCCACTCTCCCCAGTCCTGTCCTCTAATAGAAGGACTTAAAAGTATTATCCAGAGATGTAAATACAACCTTGAATGCTGAAAAGATTATGAGACGTTGAGAAAAACATTACTGCTAGCTCAATAAAAATTTAGTCCAGTATATAAAAATATTTTATCAAATATAGATCTCATAAGACAACTGAGACACGGATGAGCAAATCATCAATATTTGATTTCTATTTTATATGAATTTCAAATTGCAAAAGAAGTAATTCATCTCAAAGTTTTGTGAATTTGGTGTTAACTTCACTTCTCTGTTCCACAAGGGCAATATGAAAATGCTAAGAAATAGTAAACAAAGTTTAGCAATGTTATCAAAATACTAACACAAAAAAATCATTAAATGGTAAAAGGGTGAAAAAAGTTTTCAATAGAGTAAAATGTCCATGTTTCCCATGTCACAAAAGTAAAATTTAAATTTGGAAAAACAAAAATTTAAACTTCCTCAAAGGAAACGTACAATAGTTTTGTGACCTCAAGTTGAAGGTAAATATGCATAGTAGTATGCAAAAATGACTGCAATTTAAAATTCTGCTTTGGAAACTTAAGAAGACCTTGACTCAAAATGCAAAGTAAAAAAAAAAAAAAAAGATATTAGTCACCAACAGGGTGCCTCTAGGTTTGGTCCTGTGCTCCACAAAACATTAACAATAACAAAAATACAAAACACAAGAATATAAGAGACTGCTCTATTGAGCCACATTAGAATCTCTGAGTTCTTCGTGACAATAAATGGTACACCCAATATCAGCAAATTTGTCATAAACCCAGGAAAAATACTTAAAATATCAACAGGAAAATGAATTGCTATAGAACATGTACAAAGAACCTCTACATAAACAGAAAAATATAAATAAGTCAATCAAATATGAAAACATCAAGAGTATGCATGACATAGTAATGGAAATCTACAGATTCTTAGTGCTACGGCAGTTCATTCATTTATCTTCCAATACCAGAGATTAAAACTAATACATAACTGCATTAAGTTAATTTATAGAAAAACAATGTTTGAGAAATAGCAGGTAAATATTTAACAGTACAATTTATAGAGAGCAGCTTTTAATATCTAGTAAAAATAAAATAATAATGAGTAATAATTTCCCATGAAAAAAGGCAAGGAAATGAAGAGAAAGATTCTTACAATTTCTACATCTGAATGATACATGTATAGTTTTTCTCCATGATCAAAATTGCTCAAAATTATAATGTATTTAATTCTCTACATATAGAGTTACGGTGATCTCTTGAGTGAGTAGACGTAACCATAGGAGTGGCTCTAAGAACTCTTAACTGGAGACCAGGTTCATGTGGACTCCAGTTTCCTCAATCTTAATTCCCTTCTGGAGAAACACCAAGATGCTTTTGGAAGGGGCTCAACACAATGCAAGACTTATTAAGCACTCTTTTTAATATGTTAGTAATCAGTATGCCATTAACATTTGCCAAAAATAGACATTTATTTGATGCTTGTTCAAAATGTTTTACCATCTGTCTACTTATCTATTATTTATACTTCTATAAACAGAATCCTTTCATGGTTTGAAAATATCTCTATTGCTAATGCAAACACAGTCTAATGGAGTTAATTATCTTGCATTTTTAGAAGTAATTGTTATTAAAAATACAACTTGGAAAGCCCAAATTCTTTGTTTGCTATCTGTCTCCTAACTTTTCATTTGTGATGACACTTTCACTGAGGAAATACTACTAACAAATTGTTATTAGAACTATATAAAGGTTGAGAATATCATCACTATGATCTATATATTAATCTATCTTCCTCTTCATCCTTCCTCAGCCTATATATAAAGTTATTATTAAGAAGATCAGTGATTATAAGCCAAGTTTGTCTAGACAATTTTATTACTACTGCCTAGAATATGGAAAGACTCTAAGTTAAGACTTTCTATATTTTAGAAAGAAATATATTTACATAAATCATATTAAGTATACTTCAGTTATAGTTTGGATCTGAAATATTATTCAAAGGGCTTGCATGAAAGGCTTGTTTTAAAGCCCCTGGGGCTATTAGGTGGAATCCTTAGGATGTGGCTCCTCATGGGTAGAAGTTGGGATATTGGGGACATACTCATGCAGGGTAGATTGGTACCTTAGTTCTCTCTCTTCCTCTGTCCTTTACACTCGGCCTTCATGAGGCAAGTGCCTTTGCTCACCATGCATTCTCCCCCTGGTTGTTCTGCCGCATCACAGGCCCAAAGGGACAGTGCAAGCCAGGATTTTACAGAAACATTTGAAACTAAGAAGAAATATGTTTCCTTGTTTTGAAGTGTTTATGTCAAGAATTTTTTCACAGTGACAGAAAGCTGGCTACTACAACAACATTTCAAATAAAGTATCACCATTCTGCTATTGCATTATTGTTATAATTATTACCATAATTATGGAGAGGTTTAACTATGCGTCTAATATATTAGTCAGATTTTATGCCTGAAAACAAGTATCTGACATATTTAATTTAAAGAAACAGAGAACACCAAGATGGAGGAGTGGTAAACAGTAGAGAAAGAGCTTCTCTCAGGGTAACTATCCAAATGCTGGAATATAGCAACACAAGGAAAACAAGAGGAGGAAAGTGGGTCCACTGGACCCAGGAAGAGTCTGAAGTATGAATTGAAACCCACCGAGAAAGTGAAGGGAGAAGCTTCAGCCACAAATAAGGAGGTAGCCAGTAGCACCTTCTCCTGAGATAGAATACATTGCATGAGAAGAGCAGCTCAAACCTGCAGTCAGATAGTGACAGTTGGTGACCCCTGAGGCCTCCACAAAGACACATAGCAGTGGAATGGAGCAGTGGACCTGAAAGACAACACCAGCTTGAGGTGAGTGCTGAGGGCTCAGTCATCCCACACCAGAGAGCAATTGGCTGGGAGCCATCTGGGAGAGGGGCTGACCAAGCTCAGAACTCTGCTGGCTCTATTTAGTGGCTTCCTTCTGGGTTTAGGCCCACACAGTAGGTGTGCAGATAGATGAAGACCAAATGAGTCTGGTATCCACAAAAGTGCTGGCTTGCTGAGATTATCCGCTACTCCACCAAAAATCTACTGCTAGTTTGTTGGGATAAACCAACATGGATCGGGTCTCTATGTCTAAGAACTGTTTACCAGTGACAACAGAGGCAAACCTGGAAATAGATTTCCTCCCTCTCACTCACTCTCTCTCTCTCTCTCACTGTCTCTCTCTCACTGTCTCTCTCTCTCTCACTGTCTCTCTCTCTGTCTCTCTCTCGCTCTCGCTCTCGCTCTCGCTCTCTTTCTCTCTCACTGTATCTTGTCTGTATTTTGTTGTGGTTGTTGTGTTTTTTGTTTTTTTCTCCTTCATTGTTTGATCTTGTTTTTACATGAATGTGAACATGATTTCTAGGGTCTTTGTAGTTTGTGTTCTGTTCTGTTCTGTTCTGTTCTGTTCTTTTCATGTCTTGTTTCTCTTTCCTTCTAGTCTTCTGTACCCATCGTTAGTGTGATGCCCCCTCTGGATTCTAGCCTTACTGTTAATCTCTTCCCCATGTTCCATTCCTCTATTTTCTCCCTAATGCTCTTCAACCTGTGAGGGCAAAATTGACATATTAAAGACTTACATGCTGCATATAATTTTTCTGGTTTGTTTTTGATTCTTTATATAACCACAAATCTAGTTCATATGTTTAAAATGGAAAATTAATGGTTAGACCATTTTGTCATTTTCTGGGTTGTGTTTGATACTATAGTCATTGCTGATGGTACCACTTTTTCAAAAGTGACATAATTGTCCTAAAAAGCTGTTCTTCCTGATAGTCCAAGACTCAGCTTAACTCAGGGGCACAGAAAATAATGTAGCAGAGTGCCAGTAAACCAAGGACTGGGAAAAAAGCGGTAATTTATAATCCCCAACAAATTGAAGGATGGAATCTTGCAACAGATTCAAAACTCTAAAACCAGCTATATTTCGAAGATACCTTGAAAAATAGTCATTTCCTAAGGGTTCTAAAAACTAGTAATACAGGAACCCACCATAGGCAATTTACAAGCATTGCTCCAGCATCAAAACTAAAAACAGAAAAGAAAATAAGAAGACATTTAAACAAGATACAACCCCAGACATGCAGCTCACCAAAGTCAAAACCAGGGAGCAATGGGGGGGGGCAGGCCAAAAGCCACCCATGTGCCTCTCTGCAGTGGTAAAAGCAAAGCAATTAAACAAGGCTCTAGAAAAAATAAAATCACAAATAATTTCTCAGATAACTGTGGAAATGTTGTACACAATAAAAATTACCTTTAGTTACTCTAGAGCAGACAAAATAATAGTGGAGCTTAAGGAAATGATGGAAGCCATGAATGCTTAGCATAAGTAACAAGTGGAATCCATAAGGCAAATTCAAGCAGATATCTGGAAGAATAAAAATTACACTGAAAGTGTTTGCAACAGATTAAGCCAATGTAAAGACAGGTTCTATACATGCATCAAATACCAGTGCACTTAACTATGAAAAAACAAATATTAATAGGCATGGAAAGTAAAATGAACACTAATAAAATTGTTTTAGGGGATTTCAATATCCCACTGCCACAAAAAGACAGATCAACTACATAAAATATCAAAAACAAAATGTAAGAATTTGAGCAAGCTTTTGAATACACAGACTTAGTAGATGTTGAGAGAGTATTCCATCCCACAACAACAGAAAAGACATTCTACTCAGCTGCTCAAGGGACATTCTCCAAAACAGACCACATACTGGCTGATAGAATGAATTTTAGGAAACACAAAGGAATTGAAATTATTTAATGCATATTATCAGACTATAGTGCAGAAAAATTAGAAATCAATGATAAAAGAAACCACAGGAAATTAATAATCCCATGGAAATTAAACAGCATCCCCCCTGAACAACAAATGGGTCACAGATGAAATTAAAGAAGAAATCAAAAGTTTTTAACAATTAGAGATAGTAATAGTACAACATCCTGGAATTTATGTGACATAATGAAAGCAGTCCTAAGAGGGAAATACATAAGAGTGAATACCCATATCAGGAAAACAGAGCAAATAAAAATAAACAACTTGTTTGTCAATGTCAAACTTGTAGAAAAAGAAAAGCAGGCTAAGCCAAAAGATCATTAGACAGAGGAAATCATAATGACCAGAGCAGAAATTAACATTATTTCAGACTAAGAGAACGATATAAAAATAAAAGAATCAAAAAGTTGGTTCTTTGAGAGATTAAATAAAATTGGCAAACCCTTAGTCAAGCTTATGAAGAAAAGGAAAGAAAAGACTCAAATCCATAAAGTGAGGAATGAAAATGGTGAAATCACAATAGACCCTGCAGAAATCCAGAAGATCTTCTATACCTACTTTGAGAACTTGCATTCTAATAAAATAGAAAATGCAGAACAAAAGGAGATTTCTAACTATATGTGAATGATGAAAATTAAGTCAAAAATATAGAAAAATCCTAAAGAAAGCAATATCAACCAATGAAATCAAAAATGTAATTGAAAACCTACTGACACAAAAAAGCCCTGCCTCTGATGGACTCACTACTGAATTCTACAAGAAATTTAGAGAAGATCTAACATCACCACTTCTCAAACTCATTAATGATATGGAAAGAGTATGCCAAAATTTATTACTAGGTACAAAACCAAAGAAGGACCCAACCAAAAAGAGAATTACAGGCCAATCTCTCAAATGAACATAAGTGAAAATTCCTCAGTAACATAGTGGCAAACAAAACGCAGTAAATCATTGAGAAGATTATACACCATAACCAATTGGGATCCATCCATTGATGCAGGAATTGTTCTATATATGTAAATTAATCATTGCAATACACTATAGTAAAAAAGCTAAGAACAAAAACCATATGATTATCTCAATAGATGTAGAAAAAGCCCTTGATAAATTCCAGCACTGATTCATGATAAAAATGTACAGAAAATTGCAATAGATGATCTTTATCGGCATCTGATAAAAGTCATTTATGAGAGACCAACAGCCAACATCATACTACATGAACAAAACCAGAAAGTTTTCTCTCTAAAATCAGGAACAAGACTAGCATGTCCACAATCTCTAATTTTATTCAACATATTCCTGAAAATTCTAGGCAAAGCAATTAGACAGTGATCTGAAAGGAAGAAGCTAAATTATCATTATTAGCAGATGACATGATAACTCTGCATAGAAGATCCTAAAACCTGCACTAAAACCCTGCTAGATTTAATAAACAAATTCACTATTGTAGCTAATGAAGTCAATACTCAAAGCCAATTTAGTAATTAGAAATTTTAAAATAATGCTTTTCACAATAGCATCCAAAAAAAGAGAAATACCTAGGAATCAATGTAACAAAGCATGAAAAACACCCCTGCACTGAAATCTACAATACTCAGAACAAGGAAACGGAAGAGGGTATAAGAAAATAGAAAAATATCCCTTCATGTAGATGAAGAGTTTATGAATAAAACCTAGTAGCACAGGAGCAATCACAAAGAGCCAACAACTAGGGTCTCATTTTATGAAAAAGCTTTTGCACTACAGGAGAAACCACCAACAGAGTGAGGGGACAATCCATAATGCGAAAAAAATATTTTCCATCTGTTCTTCAGACAAAGCATTACTGTCAGGAACATATAAAGACCTTAAATATCAGACCTCCTCAATTTAAAGACCCAATCTAAAAATGGCCATGTGAGATGAATACACATTTCTCAGATGAAGAAATAAAAACAATATAGAAAGAGGTGGCCTCCGTGTGCAGAGTGTGAGCTGAAGACCTGCACAGCAAACTCTACCTAGCCATGTAGCCTTGGTGCCTCACTTGGGTCCTGTTCCATGACCCCAAGCACCTTGGGAGTTTGGTGTACTGAGCAGTCTGAGCCGAAGGCCTGCACAGCATACTCTATCCAGCTGTTCAGCCTTAGTACATTACTCTGACCTGATAGTGCCCCACCCAGCAACCTCTAGCAGCTGGGGAGCTTCAGCTTGCCACGTGGGGTGTGCTGAAGG
This sequence comes from Dolichotis patagonum, assembly GCA_004027295.1. Classification (NCBI taxonomy): domain Eukaryota; kingdom Metazoa; phylum Chordata; class Mammalia; order Rodentia; family Caviidae; genus Dolichotis; species Dolichotis patagonum. The sequence goes on from PVJX010020850.1 coordinate 26,800, forward strand.
TCTGCCCAGTGTACTCTCCAATTTGGAGAGCCTTCCCATGCCATTATGAACCCAGTAAGTTGCCTAACAACCCCATTTCACTAGGGAAACTCCCTGATGTATAGATATCCACCCTCAAACCAGGAAAAAACTGAGACATTGCACTTGGAGCTCCAAGAAGAATACAGGAAAATGACAAAATGAAAGACCAAAATGCAATCTCAAAACTCCAACCCATTCCAGAAAAGCCTAGGCAACATGGACATAGAAGAAAGTATAAGCTATACACTTGTAACTTCTGAAACGATAGCAACTGAAGTAAAAACCAGTTCTGGTGAAACTGTGAAGGAACTCAGATCAGAATTTTTATCTCCCAGGTAAAACAAGCAGTGATAAATCTAATGAAAGAAATGTTGAACACATCTAAAGAAGACAAAGTTTAAAAAAAGACAGCGGAATGCTGAAAAATGTTGGAAACCTTGAATGAATAATATGAGAAAGAAATAGAATGCATGAAACAGATTTAAAGAGATATCAAGGAAATAAAAAATTCTGTCGATAGCTGGCAAAAATAGCTGAATGAACATGAAGACAGACTTTCCGACCTTGAAGACAAGATTGCAGCTAATGAACAGGAAAGGAAACATCTTTTAAAATAACAAGGAATCAGGAAATAACAATTCACCAGTTGCAAAGTAATGCAAATAAAACAATGTAAGATTGATAGATATAAATGTAAAAGATAACATAAATGATACAAAAAATTTATCTACAGAAGAAAAGCAGAACATTTCCCAAACATGGGAAAGGAAACTAACATCAGATAAATGAAACATATAGAACTCCAATTAACCAAATAGATCTACACCCAGACATATAATAATCAAGAACTCAGAAATTCAATGTAAGAACAGAATACTAAAAGCTGTTAGAGAAAAGAAACAAGTCACTTATAAAGGAAAGTTCACCAGAATCACAATTGACTTCTCAACACAAACAATGAAATAGGAAGAACAAAAATTGTGAAGATGGCTGTTCTCTCAAAATTGTTATACATATTTAATGTAATTCCAATCAAAGTACCATTAGCATACCTCCCAGATCTAAAGAAATCATTTCTAAAATTCATCTGCAACAAGAAAACACCTAGAATATCAAAGGCAATTCTGGGCCACAAAGAAAAGCTGGAGGCATCGCAATCCCCAACTTGATATTATATTACAAAGCTACTGTGATAAAATCAGCATGGCAGTGGAATAGACCTTAAGATCAATGGGATAGTTTAGAAGACACATCCACAAGCTAAAAATGCAGTCAGCCACTTCATCTTTGACAAAGGGGCCAAATAGGTTCATTAGAAGAAAGACAGCCTCTTTAGTAAGTGGTGTTGGAAAATTGCCTCTCCATATGCCAAAAACTAAAACTAAACCGTGCCTATCACGATGTACTAAACCAAAGTCAAAATGGATCAAAGATCTAAATATTAAAACAGAAATATTAAACCTGCTGGAAGATAAAGTAGGTAGAAAGCTTGAAGACATAGTAGGCAGAGAATTCATGAACAAAAATCAAACTACATGGGAAATACTTCCCAGAATCAACAACTGGGATCTCAGCTTATTAAAAAGTTTTTGCATGTCAAAAGAAATCTTCAACAGAGTGAAAAGAAAACCCACAAATTGTGAAAATATCTTAGCCAACTGTCCCTCTGAAAAAATACTCTATCTAGAACATATCAAATTTTTTAAAAATATCAGGCCCCTAAAGTTCAAAGACTCAATCCAAAAATGGGCATCTGAGATGAATGCACAGTTTTCAGCTGAAAAAATACAAATAGCAAATAAATACATGAAAAAATGTTTGGCATCATTTGTCAATAGATAAATGCAAATTAGAACAACACTGAGATTCCATCTCGCTCCAGAAAGTTTGGCCAGAATCAAGAAAACTACGAATAACAAATGGTGGCGAAGCTGTGGGACAAAAGGAACTGTGCTGTACTGTTGGTGGGAATGTCGATTGGTTCAACCACTGTGGAAATCAGTCTGGAGGCTCGTCAAAAATCTGGGATTGGAAGTCCTATTTGACACAGGGATTCTGCTTCTGGGCATATTCCCAGAAGAACTGAAAACATCATACCACAATTATATATGTGCATCCATGTTTCTAGCAGCACAATTTGTAATAGCTAAATTTTGGAAACAACCCAAGTGGCCAACAACTGAGGAATGGATTTAAAAAAAGGTGGTAATTTTATGTGATAGAGTATTACACAGCTATAAACAAGGATCACATTGTGACTTTTATAGGTAAATTGATGTGATTTGTGACAACATAAATGTCCATCTTCTAAGGAGTGGATAAAAAACAGTGATCTTTTTATACAATACAGTGCTATTCAGCCATAAAGATGAATAAACTAAAGACTTTTATAGGTAAATGGATCCAACTTGAGACCATACTCATAAGTGAAATAAACCAGATATATGTGTAAACATATTACAGCTCCCCAGTGTGAGAAGCTGAAAGAGCAAGAAAGATCCAAAAATCCAAAATAATAGATATTGTAAAATGGGAAGAAAGTTCAAAATGAAAGAAAAACTGGGATGGGGTAGGGAGAAAAGAAGGAAAAGAAAAGCAAAAAAAAATTATATATATATATATATATGTGTATATATATATATATATATATATACTTAAGATACAGTTAATTATATAGCTACATGAGATATGATAATTATATAGCTACATGAGATATGGTAGTTAAGACAGTTATACTACTAATTTGTCTTACTCCATTGAACAGAAATTTTTGTGCTAGTATTTTTAGACAACTAAGTGCTGATATCTTGTATTCTGAGTAACTATTTTAAAGATAACAGTATACAATGTGTTAACCATTGTTTCTCTCTTATTATCTTGTTCTGAACTTTTCTTTTATTCTTTTTTCTCTTTAAAATAAAAGAAAAAGAGAAAACATATAGGAGCAAAGCTTTCTTCCAGTTGGGCTCATGGTTTCAAGCTATGGTCAGCTACCACAAAGGCAGAAAAATCAGCTACCACAAAGGCAGAGCATGGGAGAGGAAAGATTTTTGACTCATGGCCACCAGATGCAGAGAGCAGGGTATTAGCCAGAGAGAAAAGAGAAAGACTTGGACACAGGTTACACCCATCAAATCCAGGTTTCTACTGATCCAATTCCTCCAAGGAGGCCCCATGTTCTAACAGCCCATTCAGCTAATGAACTCACCCAAGTGTTAAACCATCCATGAGGCTCCTGTCTTCATGATTCTCGAGGCCACCGTTGAACACAATTGCATTGGCGATGAGACCATCAGTATATAAAGCTCTGCAGGACACCTGAGATTTAAACATTAACATCCATTTCTAGCGTGGTGTCCATGGATGATATGGGATTCACATGCACTAAAAAGATGCCTAGCTTTAACAGATATTTTTAATCCATAAATTAATCACAGGGATTCCCTTTTAAGCAGCAGCTTTGCTGTGTCTTTTTGAACTGAGAACTGAAAGTATTAAATTTCAATTTCCAAAAATTTAAATAAATTTGAAAACTAGGGGTTTAGTTTTGCTGAGATCCATGTAAAAACATAGACTGAAACATTCAGATTTAAAGCACAGTGACTCGTTTGAATACTATTGCTGAAGTTGTGTGTGTTGGAGTGTGTGTGCTTTGTCATTTCTCCCCTGGCATTAAGCTCTCTGTGACTGTGTTGTTCGCTGTGTCAAAATTTATTTTTAAAGAAACGTTATTAATAGGGATGTCTTCAAGAAAACACAAACTAGTATTTGAGAAAAATAAGGACAGAATTTCCCTTTCCTAGAAATTCGATGATGAATGTATATTTTGTTCAAATGTCAGTCTGATGTTTTATATTTATTACTACTTGCAATTATGAGCAGTCACATTTTCATTTACAACAAAAACTACAAGTGTTGATAGGAGTCACCCCACATGAATGCTCTCAACGATCTGTCCCCCTACTATCCCCATGTTCATATAGTTTGTTCCCTACAAGCATCGTTCAGTGTGACAAATGGCAGAAGTGACTACATTTTACATCCAATGTTAGAATGGAAAAGACTGCTTTTAATTTTTGACATTCTTTTTCTCTCTCTCTTTTTGTTTGTTCTCTGTGAAATAATAGCTAAAATGAGCAACACATATAAAGAGGGGTGGGTACCTCCAGCTAATATCTATACAGGACATGAATTGTGTCAGCTACTATAGAACAGAGTTGGAAGCAGATTCTTTGGCACTAGGTGATTGCTTGTATTACCACAGCAACTGTCCACAGTCAGATTGAAATCTTGTAGAAGGCTCTGAGCCAGAACCACTCAGTAAAACTGATGCTGGATTTCTAACTCTCTGTAGCTCAGCTTAGATTTGAATCCAACTTGTTATGCAGCAATAAATAACCAATACACTGTTTAAAGAGACTTTTCACTGCATAGCTATGGAACATTCATTTACATATATTTCTTTGAACCTTGACATTTCATTTATAACAAATGAGTTTTTCATTAATTTATCTTTTCTTTTTAATTTTTCTGTGACTGTACAAGAAACTGAAATGGTATTTATTAAAGTATTGAATCATTGGCAAAAGAATCTTTACCAAAAGTTAAATATGCCAGTTTATGTCACTTTATGAGATGATATAAATTAAAAACCTGGTAATTTTAACTATGGCTTCTATTTTGAATTGTCTTCATGGAATTCTTTTGAATTGTGTTAACAAAATTGTATGCAGACAGAACATATAACTGTAAATGCTGTCATGATCATGTATGGATAATACACAATTCAGTTAAAATTTTCAATAGTAGATAAAATTAACTGATTTGGAGGGTATAATGTGAATACTCAATTCAGATTATGGTTCAAAAACTCAGGAAGTTATTTGGCTTGATAGTGATGATATATATGAAAAATTAAATATTTTAAACACTAATATATTTAAGAATTTTTCTTCATAAGGATGTACTGCATAATTTTATTCAGCAAACTTGTCCTTTTCTAAAGATAAAAACTGTGTGCCTAGATTTACAAATATTTTTATATACATATTTTCAATAACTGTTCATAAATGTTTTGTGATGAAGCTAAGGTGAACTATCACAAATATATTCAGGCTCCCTATAAATGTTTTCTCAGGGGCTGGGGATTTAGCTCAGCGTCATAAGCACCTGCACCTACCTGGCAAGTACAAGGTCATGAGTTCAATCTCTGCTGCCAAAAATCCACAAAAGTTTTCTCATTTTTCTGCCATTGAATTGCAATTGAGAAACCTTTTATGTTGCAATATATGTTCTTGAATTGGAATACATTCACAATAATGTCAAATTGAAATGTCAGGTCAATAGCGTATCATCATTTAAAATAATTACTGAATTGTTAACCTTTGAATAATTTGATAAAAATAATAAATAATGTCGAAATATCTCTGAAAAATATCACTGTGGCACATTTTGGTGAAGCTAAGGAACTACACAGTAGTTAAGAAACTCTCTAGGTCGGAAATTGTCTATATAGAAAGCGTAGTCACAGTGCTAAAAGTAACAGTTGAGAAGGCAACACAATACTGAGTTTTGCTTCGTATTACATATATGTATCATTTGAATAAAGTTGTCTTCTTTTTACCAATTTATCAAATAATTTCTTGGTTCATAAAAGTGAAAAACTTTTATTTTAATGCTGTTATTCGTTTAGAAATATTTTTACTTTAGAGAGAAAAAGTCACAGAAATATTCACCTCAATTTCACAGATGAAAGTGAATGCCAATTGTGTTGACCAAGGACAATACCTCATTAGGCCAATGATAATTGAAGAGTAAGAAATGTTATCAAAACAAACAAGGATGTATCTCTTATTTTGAAACACTGTGCTCTTCAATTTGAGGTGTAAATTCTGTAGCAGAACATATATTAGAATTATTTATGTATCCAAACAAGGCACAATCAAGTTGAAATTA
>PVJX010020851.1:0-32777 GCA_004027295.1 Dolichotis patagonum
GAGACTTTCGGGTCCCAAAGAGACAGGCCGAGATGCTGCTTTCTGGGAGACTTCCTGGGAGTGAAGGGCCTAAAATGAAATTTTAAAAAAATATTTAAAAAAAGAGGGGAAAAGAAAGTGCTCTAAAGGATATAACTGAATGTATGTTTAAGTGTATAAGATAGATGACCATATTACTGTTTTTGTTAGCTTGTTGAGCAGAACTGTTAATAGTCTCACTGTTTGAATGTCTACTTTGTATGCTTTACTTTTGTAACTTGAACAACTATTTCCAATGATGACAGTATGTAACTTATCAAGTGGAGATTTCTTAGTGTTTTTGTTTTTGTTTTGTTGTTGTTCTTCTTGTTCTTTTATTTTTTGCCTTTGGAATTCTGTATTGTTGCTACTCTTTTTCTGTTTTGTTTGGTTGTTTTCTTTTTTGTTTTTTTCTCTTTAAATAAAATTTAAAAAAGAAAAAAAGAAAAGCCAAAGCTGTGTCCACTGAGTGGATGGGTAGATGACCAGACAGCTGGCTGCCTGCCTGGCCCAGGCCACTTCCCCAGTGAGAAGAGGACCTGGAACAGTCAATGGGCGTGTTTGAGAAGGGAGGAGGAAGACGAGGAAGGAAGAAGAGAGAGAGAGAGATCTCTTGGTCCCTAGGTTAATTTTATCCCATCCCTGCCTCTGAAGATCTATTAAATAAATGATTTATATATAATAAATCTCAAATATCTATGCACATTAAAGCAAAACAAGTAGGTTATGCTGATTATCGGAACATAAAAATCAAATAGCTTGTAGCTTGTATTCTTCAGATTATCTTTATGTAATATCCCGTGCTTGGTATTTAAAAAACAAGCAAGCAAGCAAGCAAGCAAGCAAACAAACGTATGCTTGACTTAGCTCATTATTTTAATTTTTAAAAAGTTTTCCTTTAATTTTCTCGCCAATAAAGTTGATAATTTTGACATCTCCAATGGGCTTTTCTTCATACGGTATACTCATAATTAAGGAAATAGTCCCTGGAAGGGCTGAAGGACTGGGTAAGCACAAAGCAAATTCTGCCAACTGTAGGAAATTCTCAATTGTCTTCAAAATATTGAAATTATAAGTGTATTGGTATATTTTGATAGTTATTGTGTTTGTGCTTTGGACTATGGTGACTTTCATTGATAAATAGTTTTAGAAGACAGACTCTCCAAAGAAATGATTTCTATTGATGATCCTTTTAACATTTTATTAAATTATATGCTGCTGAGTTCTGTAGAGCTTCTTATTCCCCGCCCCATTGTGGTACAAAATACGAATTCACCCCATTAAAAATAGGTACTTGCTCAAAAATTTCTTCTCATAAGTTGAGATATTTCTGGGCAAAATTGCTAAAGGTCCCAATCCACATGGTGTGCTGAATACCCCCTTTGCTTTGTAAAGCCAGTTTCTCCAAACTCTCCTGTTCAACCTCTGTCCAGGAACTGCCGAAGCACCCAGGGATCAAAAGTTGAAGTTTTTCATCTTGAACAGTTTGGCCAAAGCTTGCCCTAGTTTTGAGTGAAATGTCACCAAAACTTAGAAAAATTAAAGCAATATTTAATCAGTGGCAGGGCGCTTTGATTCACAGAGTAGGTCTTCAAAGTGCAGACGTCACCGCAGCGTAACCTCCGACAGGAAGTAGAAAGACTGGGCCGCATTAAAACAAACCGAACCGAACAGGGACAACCAGTTTTAGTGATTTATTTTGGTTAATCGCAAATGCCCAAATGTAACCTGTATAAAAATACAGACAAGCTGGGTGTGGTGGAGAGGCCTGGAATCTCTGCACCCTGGGAGGCGGAGGGAGGAGGAGAATCACAAGTTTCAGTCCAACTTGGGCAACTTAATGACTTAGATCCTGGCTTTTAATTAAAAAAAAAAGTGCGGAGGCTGCCCCAAGGCCCTGCGCTGCTGGGCAACCACAGCAGCCGCGGCCCCGCGTGGGACGTTTCTTCTTGTGTTTTGCGTGTGAGCCTCCCAGCCTGGTGTGTTTCACGTTTCCCACGCATCTCGGGGCAGAGTGGCCGGGTGTCCCGTCTTAGCAGCCCTCTGTGGATGTCACTGCGGGCCGGCGGCCCCTGAGCTGAGCACCTGTGTCATGGGTGACACCCACGACGGGGTCCCAGCAGAGGGTGGGGGTCAGGGCTTGGCGGGTGAGAAAGCAGAGCGGGTGTTTGTATCACAGCCCCAGAGTCACGCGTGAGGAGGGGTTGGGGGCCGGAATAGCGGCTCCCGCCCCCTCTGTCGTGCAGTCCCCTGGCCATCTGGGACACGAGCAGTGGGACTGGACAGCTCCCGAGGTCCCCGGCAGGCTGTGCTGCATCCGCGCGTGCACCTCGCACTCGGCAGTGAGTCTCCCTGCCTGGAGCAGCTGCACCGCCTCTCTGTCGCTGCGGTGTTTGGCTGGAGGAAAGATTAATGATCAAAGCACACAACAAATGGCCTGCAACCCAGAGATCTCCGCCAAGTCTCCTAGGGCTGAGTCCCGGTCGTTATAAATAATAAAATAATAACATCGTTCTGCTCCTGGTTCCAGTATGGCGTGAGGTGGAAAATAAATTGCTTATTGCCTGCGAGCCGCGGCGATAATGTATGTTGTTTTACTTCTTCTCAATGTGTTTTTCTCTGTTGCTCCAACATGATGAGCTGTAACCCTGCCTGTTTCATCCCTGCGCTCAGCATAGAAAACATTCTTCAGCTCTTCCATAGACACATTTGATTGGCTTTTCCAACCACTGTGGAAGTTCAGGGAACAATAGGAGCTTGAGTCCCCTGAGCCCCGAATCCTGGTGACACCCAAGTGTGAGTGCCTTTGAAAACGTAACCACTGGGCCCCTGTACCCTAAAAACAGAAAGGTTTGAAAAGGATGCACAGAAACCATCTGTGCCCACCATGAGGGTGTCTTGGGCCGACATTTTGGCGGCTCACAGCTGCAGGATGGTCGTCCCCACTCTTTTCCAAGGGCCTCTGGAGGGATCACAGGTCGGGCACCAGTGGCAGATGGCTGTGTGTGGTGGGGCAGAGGTGGCCTCCAGTGAACAGCCAGGGAAGGGACGATGCTGGGAGGGAGGGAGGAAAGGTGGGCAGGAGGACAGGTGGACAGTGCCCAGGCCTAGAGATAGGCTTTTATTGTCTTTGTTTTTTCCTTATATGAATTTCAGGAAGTAGCTGTTAGATCACTTCTGTATGAATGATTGTTCTATAGAGCAACCATTAAAAAAAAAATAGCCTGGTTCATTTTTAGGGCAAAAGTTCTATCAAAATGCTTCCTGGGAGGATGAGATTCTCATTGCTTATTACCGAGGGGTACATGCATGTACACGCCCCAACTGTCCCACACCCAGACAGGGAGATGTTGGGTAGTAGTTTTAAGTCAATGAACTCAGAAATAGCAGTTGCATAGTAGACAGGATTCTGGAAGCAAAGCTCTGTTGCTGAAAAATCAGCTGTGGCCCAGCCTAACCTTAAAATTCAAGCAGAATCACAGCCACAAGCCCTTACAGCCTACGACGTGAGCGGGTCCCAGAGGCAAAAGGTAAGACCTGCCGTCTCCGGTGTCCCTCAGCCTTCCTGTGAGATTATAATGGGAAAGGAAATGAGAGGCAAAGAAAAGCGCTGCTCCCGTGGCGATCTAGATGCTCATGAATCCCTGTGTCTGCCAGCACAGAATCCTGGGTGCTGAGCCTGGACCTTGTGCAGTGGGGCGCACGGTGGTGTGTTGAAGGAATATCACACGAAAAGAGACATCGCTGACCTCTCTTTGCTGGGAAATATTAAAAATGGTTCTCCAAGAGATGCAGGCTCTGTTACCGCAACCAAAGGAGCAGAATATAGACAAGCTGGGTCACACCTGAAGGTACCGGGGACCACGTGCCCATGCATGACCTGTTGAAGAACTCCAACCTGGAGCGTCGTGTACAGAGACCCTGGGGATCCCAGCAATGCCTGCAGTTTTTCCAGATATTTCTTAAGCACAGGACTATGGCCCCAAGCAACCAGTTCTCTAACATCATTTGCAGAATCCCAAAAGGAAGGTTTCTGTCCACCTCCGCTTTCTTTCTCAGTTAGAATCATTTAATGAATAAAGGGAATGGCCAGGCTGCTGCCCTGCGTTACACTGCCTCCTACGTTGCGCTCACAGCCGAAGGGAGCAGGAGCAGAGAACTTGCTCAGGGCCGCAGGGCGGTGTTGTATCTCTGCTGTCTGTGTGTAGAGCAGAGTTGGCAGAGCCCCGCTGTGTGCTGAGGCTGAGATAGCTCAGGTTCCCAGCTGGGCAGTGCAGAGAGGAGCTCGCTCACCCGTCAGGATGCGTCCTTGGGCTGCCTGCATGGTGCCGAGGGTCACAAGGGGAAGCTAGCTCTGCTTCTTTGATCATGTCCGTGGCGGTTGGACTCCAAGGCACAGAGGCGAGAATTCAGCCGCCTTTCAGCAGAGCAAGCAGCTCGCAGCAGGCAGAGAGAACGCTGCGTGCAAGTCACGCACGCTTCTAGGGAGAGGAAAGATAGATGAGGCTCCCTGGGACCAGAGTTCTGGCCTTGCTGCCCAGTCTGCACAGCCAGCCTGGATGGACATGGGCAAGGCTTCCCCAGCTGCAGGGCCACCCAGCAGGTGCCCGATGAGTCCACGCATCCTCTGTGGGTGGGGGAGACGGTGCACTGGAGACAAGTTGATTTGTGGAGAGGAAAACATTATGAGGAATGACAAAAAATGTGAGCGTTTAATGCAAATAAAATGTATTTTTTTGTGCTGAGGATGGAACTCAGAACCTTGCACTTGCTAGGCAGGTGTTTATGCTGCTGAGCTATACCCTGGCTATCAAATGTATTCCAGTAAAAGAAACTTTGCCTTCACTTCCCTCTTGCCCCATGTATCCTGTCATTTTTGCCCCTTTCTGCAGCAATAAACACCTTATTCACTGGATCTGGCACCGTGTGACTCCTGGCTCTTCCTCAATGTCAAAATGACCACGAAAAGGAAATTTTTTGAATCGATCCAGGACATTATGGCAGCCAGGACATCTCAGCTAAAGACCCTCAGGAAAGAGGACTCCAGAGCTGCTGCAGGAAGTGGTAAGGACAGTGGGATGAGTATGTGCAAAGCCAGGGAAGGATTTTGAGGGGGATTCATGGCAGTGTCTTTTACTGCAATAAGTTTTTAAAAAAGTTCAACATTCACCCTACTTCCCCATCACATCTCATAGGATTTTTCAGTGAAAAGCATAATTACAGAAAGTGAATCCAGGCTCTGGAGAAACTGGATGGCTTCGTCCTGTCTGCAGACCTTGGCTGACTCCCCGCTGACACTACAGAACCCCTGTGCAGCTCAGGAAGAAGTGTAATGTGTGGATTGGGTCCTGGGGGCCGTGGCAATGCCATGGCACCCTGCACAAGCACCCCGCAGGGCAGGGCAGCACCAGGACCGTGTGCGTGGGGGCTGTCACAGAGAGCTCTGAGGCAGAATGGGCCATGCATTCCCTGCTTTCACCAGCCTGGAGGTGTGCATGGGTGTTTGGAAACTCAGGCCCACCTCAGTGCCTATGGGGGGGCCTGTGGGACAGGCATCAGGGGTGAAAGTGGTGTAGGAGGGTAAGGTGGGCAGATGGGGCCTCTCAGTCAATTGTGTATGCAATACAGAATAGCTGCATGTTCATCAGAAGGCAGGCAGAGGAAGCAGTAGGAGGCAGCCTGTTTTTGTTTGTTTGTCTGTTGTGGCACTATGGATTGAATGCAGGGCCTTTGCACTAACCTACATCCCTAACCCTAACCCTAACCCTACCCTAACCCTTTTTAATTCTGAGACAGAATTTGCAAAGTCACCAAGTTCCCTGTGCTGGACTTGAGCGTGGAATCCTCCTGCCTCAGTCTTCCTGAGCGCTGGTTTGACAGGTGTGCACCCCAGGCAGCCTGGCTTCATCCCTAACAGGGAGAACACGACTGTGCTACATGGATGTCAGCCATGGTAGGTGCCCTGGGCGTCTCCAGAGGGGATGATTGCTGCAGAAGACGGTGGCCTTGGCTTTCCCCTGCCACCGCAGGGTCAAGAACATTGCGAAGTCAAGACTACAGGGACTCTGGCCTCCTCCTCCCCTTCCCTTCTCTCTTCCTCTCTTCTGGGGGGCAGGACTGCAGTATAGTAAGGTGTGCTGTGCTTTCCAAACATTGCCTTTCTTTCTTGTCATGAGCTGATTTTTTCCTCTGGTTTTTCAGATTGATGTTCCATCTGCCCAAGACGTTTCTTGAAAGCATTAAGGTGCATCTGGGTAGTGTTAATTTTTAAAAATGCCTTGCCCTTTAGAACGCCCTCTCCTCCTCGATCAATAGGTCAACTGTGGCTAGAAGGCTTGGGATATTTATTTCTTGGAGGTCTTTGCTGAGAATACATCATATTACACCAGTGCTTCAAAACTTGGCACCATGATTTAATTCCATGACATGGGAACCGTTCTGTGCCTAGGGATTGCTCAGGACAGTGGACACCTGCCTGTGATTTTATTACCACTTCTGAATTGTAGCAGAAAGAAAAAAATCCTGAGAAGCATTTTGACTTCCTTTTTATCAGTCTCATGGGAACAGTGACAGAGCTTGGATGGTAGTTCATAGTAGGTGTTGAACTACCCTTTTCTTTGGGCTGTCTGCTTTTCCTGATACACATTACACTGGTAATCCCTAGCTGGGGAGTGGGGGATGATGTTTCATGTTTCCACTCTTTCTTACAGAGTTTTCAAGCATGGTCAAGTGAATTAATGGTGGTCAGCCCTCCATCGAGACTCAATTTATGTGCACTGAATTGTGAAGACCCTTGCATACCACAGCAGGTCCCCTTGCAAGGCATGCTGGGAAATCAAGGGGCTCAACTTTTCCCTTTTCTTTCTTTCTTTCTTTCTTTCTTTCTTTCTTTCTTTCTTTCTTTCTTTCCTTCCTTCCTTCCTTCCTTCCTTCCTTCCTTCCTTCCTTCTTTCCTTCTTCCTTCCTTCCTTCTCTCTCTCTCTCTCTCTCTCTCTCTCTATCTCTTTCCTCTCTCTCTCCTTTGAGACAGGGTCTCACCATGCAGCCCAGGCTGGCCTTCAACTCACTGTGTAGCCCAGGTTGGCCTGAAATGCTTAGCAGTCTTCCTGCCTCAGCCTTCTGAGTGCTGAGATTACCACCTTGCACCACCATGACTGGCTCCTCTCTGGTCCCTTGGATGTGTTTCGAAGGACTGGAAACTGAGACCTAGACTGAGGAGGTGATAAGCTGGCTGCAAACTCAGATCCTTTCTCTTTCCAGGCCTGAGCATTTTCCAGCTCGAAGCCCCTCGAGCATGCCTTGGGATGTTTGCCTTTGTTGGTTTGCACACCTTCACGCTTCCTTTCAGTGACAGTGTTTTACATTCTTGCCCTGCTTTCCCTCATTGAATCTGAATATAGGCTCTGTCTCAATGACTGTCCTGTCACTGGGACACAGTATCTGACCTCACGACCATGCAGGAGAGGTTTATCTATTTAGTTTTTGAGACAGGATTTCGCTTTGTTGTTCAGCCTGGCCTTGAACCCACAATGTAGCCCAGGCTGGCCTCAAAACCATGGCCATCCTCCTGCCTCAGCCTCCCGAGTGCTGGGTTTATAGGCATGAGCCACTTCGCTAGGCTAGGGGAGGTTGACTTTGGCTCACAGTTTTGGTCCCTGGTTGGCTGCTCCAAGGCAGGAAGGCATGCTGGGAGGGCCTGGAGGAGGAGAGCGCTCAATTCTGTGTGGCTTGGAAGCAGAGACGGAGGGAGGGGCTGAGGAGGGAGACCCAGCAAGGTTCTGCCCCATGACGTCACCTTTCCCTCCTAGACCCCACCTCCTAAGTTAGCTCTAAGAATCCATCATTCACCAGCTTTCAAACGCCTGCGTGTGAGTACCCGAGGCTCTCCGGGGACCTCTGGATGGAAACCATAGCAAGGCATAAAACAAAACACGCATTGGTCATTGTGGACGCACTCGGTAGTAAACTTCTCACTGCCCCACCGCTCCGCTAGGTGGAGCCCACAGTTAGGCGCTTCCTGAAACTCATCGACGTCTTGCTCTTTGCTTGCTAGTCAGCAATAGATACTGAGTCTGAGGAAAGGCTAGGACACTTCTGCTCTTTTATTCGTGTTCTTCGGCAGATGTAAAATTCCCGAGTGCGTATCATTCCGCGTAAGGACAGATTTCTAATATGTGTGTGTCAGTGTTGTTGCTTTTTAAAAAATGAAACATATTTTTAGGCATTGCTTCGTTATAAGGAATACACCATTACAATAGTGCACTTGGAAGAAAAAACAGCTGTTATTATGCAGAAAAGCCTGGTGTGGTGGTAGGATTTTGTCATTTGGAGAAATTCTTCTTTTACATATGGGGACAAGTGTGTTATAGGTGCCAGGGTTGTTCAAGGGATCACAGGGACCCTTTTTCTTTTCTTTTCGTCTTTTTCTTTTCTTGTCTTTTCCTTTTCTTTCTTTCTTTCTTTCTTTCTTTCTTTCTTTCTTTCTTTCTTTCTTTCTCTTTCTTTCTTTCTTTCTTTCTTTCCTCTTTCCTTGAGACAGGGTCTCACTATGTACTTCAGGCTAGCTTTGAACTCACTCACTAGGTAGCCCAGGCTGCCCTTGAACTCAGGTGATCCTCCTGCTTCAGCCTCATGAGTGCTGGGATTACAGGCATGCATCACTCTGCCTGATTTGCATATGTATTTCTAATAAATCTATATATCCATTAAAAAATCACAAGCTTGGGTATCAAGGCCTTCGGTTCTAAGCACAGGACAGCCACATTCTCTGTAGGACTTGTGTTCTCTGGAGAGCTGGAGAGACTCTGCCATGGCTTTTCCCCTTTGTTTTTTTCCCTCAGTTTTGAATGAGTCCATGTTTGAGGTACATGATGATTATAGTCATGGTGGGGAGTTAGTGTGCATACATAACACATCTTAATTCTTGTTACCTGCCCTCCCCCTTCCCTTCCCTTCCCTTCCTTTCCCTTCCTTTCCCTTCCTTTTCTTCCCTTCCCTTCCCTTCTCTTCCCTGCCCTCCCCTGCCCTTCCCTGCCCTGTCCTTCCAACCCCCTCACTTCCATCTCTTGGTCCCTTTCCTTTTGCTAAAGGAGGACTGTCCCCTAACTCCCCAGGTTATTAGAGAGCCTGGAAGCTCTCTACCCTCTCTGGTCCTCACGACAGCAAATTGAAGCACATTTCACAGCCCTGAGCATTCACCCTGTGGAACAGTCCTGGGCAGGACCATCATGCACCACGGTGAGGTGGAGGATGGGACACCTTAAAGGAATTCAACACAAGCAGACAAAGCCTGAAGGGGAGGCCCAAATCCCTGCGGGGTGGGTGGGATGGGGTGGGGTGGGGTGGGTGGGTCACGCGTGCGGGTCTCTGCGGAAGTCCTGGAAAGGGCCCTGACACTTTCAGCCCAGAGACATGAGCTTCTCTGGAAGCCAGCAGTCCACTTGGGGACTTAAGTAGATCCCATTCATAATTAAAAAGCTGAATGACTCCACTAATGAATTTCCTGTAACCTGACCGCCGATGACCTCACTCCTCCATCCCGTCTCCACTCATCTTTGCTAGTTTTTAGAACATGCAGCATGCTACTCTGACAGCACTCTCTTCAACTGAGGTCACCGCAGGCCATTTCACTATTTCACTTCTTTTCTTTGCATGCCTCTGGGTAGTTCTCACACAAAAAACATACATTTTCACCACACTGAGTAGGGAGATTTTTTTTTTTCTGCATTTCTGTGGGTTTTTGGTCAAGCAGGTTAGAAACAGTAAGGAGGGATGCAGATTCTCGTCTTGCTCGTCATGGATGGTGACCTCGGTGTCCACACAGTGCTTGGGTCAGCTGCAGGCGTCCTTCCCCGGGTCCTCAGCCCGAGTCCTGGGCTTCTCCGCAGAGGTGGATCCTCCTGTGTTAGGAAAGGCTGCAGCTTGGGCCGGGCACTCACGCTTTGTGAGCAGGCACCGGCACACGGAGGAGGCAGGAGGCAGCCCTGGTGGCATGGGATTTGAACGCAGTCCTCCAAGGACTCTCACAGCCTGCATTTGCACGTGCAGAGCAGCTCGGCAGGAAGGCAAAAAGTTAACTGAGATGGGCACCAGTGTCCTGGGCCGTGAGGCTCCGGGTGGATTTCTCCTCAGGGGACCCTGCTTGGGACACGTGACCTGCTCTCATTCCTGGGGATCCCTTGCGGTCATGCAGTCAGGAGCTCCCTGGTTCCTGGGAGCTCCTTTAGGACCTGGGGTCTTTGCGGAGCTCCCATGCAGTCCTGAGCCCAGCACCGGCTGCCCACGTCCTGCCCCACGTCCAGAGTCACACAGAAACCAGGGCTGGCCGCACCTGCTGGGGAGGACGCTCACCTGGCCGAGCCAGCCGCGGGCTCCCAGGCAGGGCCCCGACTCTCCCAGTGCTGTCTTATGGTGCTGCTGTGTATTTAGCGGTCTCAGCACAGGATCCCTTTCATCAAAGAAGGTTCCCTGCACGCTGTCCCCTCCCATTTGCCCCTTTTCTTCCTCCTCTTGTCTGACTGCTCTGGCCCTCACTGTGAGCCCGGCTTCAGGACTTGACGATGGCCCAGCTTTCTCTTCTTGTCTGCAGGTTTGGTCTCCACAGCGTCCGTGACCTGGGGCCAACGGTGGTCCAGAAATATTCGATGGAAACATTTCTCTGGGAATAAACAACGCGTATGTGTTAAGCTGTGTCGTGGTCCACATAGCGTGAGGACATCTCTCTCTGTCCTGGGCCCTCTTGCCTGGGACGTGAATCTTCCCTTTGTCTGTCACACTGCCTGCCCGAGAGTCCTTTGGGTTTTGATAGTGAAGGCTGAAGGTGGATGTTGGCCCTGAAGTGGAC
Organism: Dolichotis patagonum; assembly: GCA_004027295.1. Lineage (NCBI taxonomy): Eukaryota > Metazoa > Chordata > Mammalia > Rodentia > Caviidae > Dolichotis > Dolichotis patagonum. The sequence goes on from PVJX010020851.1 coordinate 10,862, forward strand.
GCAAAGGCGTCCCAGGGCTTAAGGAAGGAAGGAAGGATGGATGGATGGATGAGTGCTGGTGCTGTGGCAGCCCCACAGCACCCCTAGGGCACGGGGCTGTCAGCAGAGGTGTTGGGTGGGACCCCGAGGTAACAGGGACAACTGTGTCCCAATCCAGAGCAGAGCACCAAGTTCTCCACTCAGCTTTATTATTATTATTCTTATTATTTCCATACTGAGGATTGAACTTACAACCTTGTGCTTGCCAGACAGGTGCTTATGCTGCTAAGCTAAATCCCAGCCCCTCCATTCAGCTTTTTGACTCCAAGCCTGGAGCAGAGCCCGGAGGCCTCCTGCCTGCCCAGGGATCGTCCTGGAGCTGGCCTTTCTGCAGGGCTGAGGTGACGCAAGCACGCAGCGTGACCATCGCTTGGGCTTTGTTAACACCCAGCCTAGCACAGCAGCTCACGGAGAGCCTGCTGTGCAATCACAGGAAAAAATTAAATTCTTCCCGCCCCCAGTATATTTTTACTCCCGGAAGGTGAATACCAGTTTTAAGATTATTCTTTAGTGATCTTTGTTTCTAGGGCTCATACAGAAGAAGGTGGTGATATTTTGATTCCCTGAAGTTCTTAGCGATTCAGGCATTTTCAGTTTTTGACTACATCCCACCTGTGGTCCAGTACAGCTGTGTTTGTGCATATGTACGAAGTGTGTGGGCTGTTTTAACTCATGTATTTACTGGGTGGTGATCAGTTCAGGGAATGAGCGTCTGAGTCGTCCGAATCTTCTACCATTTCATCCTAGTGAATGCGTCCAAATTCCTCACTCACAGTTTGAGGTGGATAATGCATCACTGTTCCTTGTATTCATCTACAAGGCCACAGGAAAGCATGCTTATTCCTCCTATCAAGTGCGGCACTGCTTGCCAGATCTGACTTCCTCCTTCTTCTTATTCTGCCTAGACCTGTGATTCTCCTCTGTGGGGGAATTAACTACTTTAGATTCCATATGACCAGCTCATTTCACTTAACATACTCTCTTCCAAGCCCCTTTATGTTATCACAGATAAGAGCACTTCACATTTTTCACAGCTGCATAGTATTCTACTGTGTCTGTATCATTTTCTTTATCTGTTTATCCTTTGTTAGAAATTTAGGCTCCACATCCTGGCTCTTATAAATACAGCCTTGATGAATGCAGGAGTACAGGTGTTTTTATTTTTGTTAATACATTGATTTCATTTCCTGTGGGTAGATACACAGCAGTGGCTTTTTGGCTTGTGTACCTAATTTTCGGTTAACTGGCTAAATATAATCCTGTTTCAAAAACCCTTTAATCAAGGGCAGATGGGTGCCTCAGTGGATTTTCTGATTGTGGAATGTATAATATAGAACATGAATCTTTAATGTTTCTCTGGTAAAGAATTGCTTTTCTTTTGGGCAGTACTGGGGTTTGAACCCAGGGTCTTTCTACTGAACTATTCCCATCCCTTCACCTATTTTTATTTTGAGACACAGTCTCAGTAAGTTGCCCATACTGTGCTTGGATTTGTGATCCTGCAGCTTCCCAGAAAGCTGAGATTCCAGGCGGGTGCCATTGTGCAAGGCCCAGCAAGGCTCCTTCTAGAGCAACATAGCAGAGCTCTAAGGGACATATTGGTTGAAATCCAAGAACCATGAGCTCTGAACTCTGAGTATTTCTTGTCACTTTTTCAGATGGAGCCTTTAATAATTCACAGACGTTTCATTTAGTTAACAGTGAGGTTACGTTACAATTAAATGTCACACATCTCCTCTGATGTCCTGTCTCCCAAGCTGATAAGCAAAATATCCCTTTGCAGTCTGAAGAATGCAGGCTCAGCTTGCTAAGAAGGGATGACCGGTTCTGCACCCAGCCCCAGCCTCACTCCAAAAACGAAGATTGTTTGTGTGTGTGTTTTGCAGCAGCTGCTAGTTCAAATGAAGCGGAGGACCTGATTTTGGAACGGTTGGAATTACTATGAGCCTGAACCGGCAGTCTCAGGCTTGAAGAGTGTGACTGAACATGAAACACGGTGTAAGGTTTGTTGCATGATCAAACTCCTCCCTAGTGCCCAGGACCTGCCCCACACTGTGACCCGTTGTCTCTGGGTATCAAGTGCAGCTTTCTAAGGCAGGTGGCCAAGACCGGAAGCCACCTCTCAGCCCCCATCCGGGACTGCAGGCAGCAGGGATTTGCAGGTACACAGTGAGGGGGGTGCAAGCGAGCTGCAAGGGTGTTCAGCGTCCCAAAAGGCAGAGTGGGCCCCGGGAGGGGAAGGGACATGGTTTACTGAGCACAGCACTCGAGACTGCAGTGGGGGCTCAGCTCCTGGAGGTCACTCCGGGAGATAAAGGTAAAACACAAAGGGAGAGGTTCACAAGCTGCAGTCGCTGGAGGAGGGATGTTTGCAGCTTGCCTGAAGCGTCCCAGGTCACCGGTCCACAGCGGAAGCCAGTTCTTCCAGCCCCTCCTTGAGGCTTAGTCCCCACACCCAGCAGTCCAGGAACCATGCAGGTGACTCTACGTCTCCTAGAAGCATGTCTCAGTTATTTTTCTTTTGTTGCTGGGACAAAATACCCAAGGCTCAAACTTGAGGAAGGAAAGGTTTATCTTGCTCACAGTTTGTGGAGGTTTCAGCTGGCTCCAAGGCAGGTTGGCACGGCACAGGGGCAACAGCTCATGGCGTTGAAGATAAAAAAACCACAAGAGCAAAAGGAGGCAGCACTTGTCCTTTCCTCCCTTGTACTGTATGCAGGCTCCCTGCCCTGGGGCGGGTGTAGGGCTCACTCCTCTCTGAGCTTTTCTCTTGCAAGGGCTGGGAATGTTTACAAAGGGAGGCCCCTGGAGCTCTGCTGAGTTCCTTAGTTAAACTTCTAAGCTCCTCAAGTTGACACAATGAACAGCCTCCTAGAGGCTAAGGGCAGGTCCCCTACACCCCAGGATGTAGAATTGCTGAGTTACTTAGTTAAGCTTTCTGACTTCTCCAGTTGACACAGTGTATCAAGCGTTGTTCAACCCAGGTTTGGGAGAGTCAGAAAAGCAGGGAAACCCAGTGTCCTGAGTGTAATGGTCAACATCTGCACACGCTCAAACAAGGATGGGACGGAGAGCGGAGGTGCCACTGAGACCCACACTCTGCCTCTCTGGATCCCCTGACCCACTAGCTGGGTCACCTTGAGCCCCTGCAAGAGGTTCTGAGTCTCTCCTTCCCTCTCTCTCTCCCTCCCTCTCTAACTCCTTTAGAGACAGGGTCTTATTATGTATTTCAGGCTGACCTTGAGTTCATGGTGATCCTCCTGCCTCAGCTTCCTGAGTACTGGCATTATAGATGTGCCCAGTCAAGCCCTCCAGGTTTTCTTTTTATTGGTTGGTTTTGGAGGGGAGAGAGTTTGGAGATTTAAAAGATGGTACAGAATGTCTAGCATGACACCCAGTGTGGTCTAGTTACCTGGTAAACGTCTGCTGAATGACAAAATTCAGACCCTTGAGCATTTCTTTTCTTTCTGTGGTTCCGCAGGGCGAACAGGCGCCTGGTGACTAAAGCGACCACTAGATGTCACTGTTTACCCACCGACCGATCACTTGCTTTTCTTGTTTTCTTTTTTCTTTTTCTTTTCTTTTCCCTTTACCTGGGTGGGACAGAAGCCTCCGGAAGCTGCTGCCAGGGCAGGAATTCAGCGCCTCTTTCTCAGCAGTAACCTGTTTTCTCCCGGGGAAAACAGCGATTCCCAAATTATGCAATTCAGAATATTTCCCCTCCTCTTGGTAATTTAGATCCAGGGCGATGCATCACTTTGTATTACTATTTTTTTTAAAAAAAAACCTTTCAGGGAAAAGAGAGATTTGCATTCCATTACGGCCCCACCCTTGGTGATTCCTGTGACTGCCAAGGCCTAGCAAGCTGTGCGGGCTCCTGAGAGGCCCTGGCCCCTTGACGGAGGCCCTGCCCACCGCGGCGGGGTCCGTCCGTGTTTGCAGCGCGTCCTGCGTGGACCTGGACACCGACACAGCACATCTGCCCTTTCTTCACCCGCGGTCCCTCCCCTTGCCCTCCACTCCTCCATCGACAAAGGGGTCCTGTGATCGCTTATCTTGCTCCTTATATATACTTCTGGTTTCTCACAGAAGAGAAACGCTGCAGTGTTTAAACTCCCGTGTCTGATGTAGTTCACTAAGAGTTATGGTCGCAAGGTGCTTCCATTTTCCTACAGATGACTCCAGTTTATCCTTCTTTATGGCAGGGTAGTACTCCACGGTGAGTAAACGCCACATTTTCTTTATCCACTCCACTGTTGATGGACATACCGACTGCTTCCAAGGTTTAGCTATTACGGGTTGTGCTGCTATAAGCATGGGTGTGCATGGATCACTGTAATATGTTACCTTGAACTCTTTCAGGAGGATACCTAGAAGGGGAATGGCCAGGTCAAATGAAATTGTAGTTTTAGGTTTTTTGGGGGTACCGGGGATGGAACTCACGACCTTGTGCTAGTCAGGCAGGTGCTTACAGTGCTTAGCTAAATCCCTGGCCCTGTTTTTAGTTTTTTGAGGAACAGGTATAGTGATCTCCATATTGACTGTACAAGTTTACACTCCCACCAACAATGCAGAAAGCTTCTGTACCCCCACGGCCCAGTCAGAATTAGCCACTATTTGGTTTCTTGATGGTGGCCTTTCTTTCTGGGGTGGGATCCAATGTCAGCGTTGTTTTAATTTGCTTTGCTTCCAAGGCCAGCCGTGCCGAGCATTTCTTCATGTATTCACCGGCCATTTGTGTTTCTTCCGTGAAGTGCCTGTTTGTTTCATTTACTCGATTTTTCTGCAGGGCCTTTATTTTGGGAGGCCTAGTTTTTTTTTTTTTTTTTTTTTTTTTTTTTTTTTTTGAGTTCTTTACCTATCGTCCTCAGGCTGCAATCTTTCTGCCCTCTCTTCACTCTGTTGGTAGGCTTTTGTTTTTCCCGTGAAGAAAACTTTTAATTTGCTGTGATCCCACTCAGTGATTATTAGTATTCTGTGGCCCTGGACTCCTGCTCACAAAGTCCTTGGCTACACCTGTGACTTTAAGGGTTTTACCTGTCTTACCTTCCAGTAGGTTGTATTTCTGTTTTACTGTTTAGTTTATTTATTTCTTTTTTGGTTTTCTGAGGCAGGGTCTCACTATATAGTTCAAGCTGGCCTTGAATTCACTTTGTAGCCCAGGCTGGCCTCAAACTTGCAGTGATCCTCTTGCCTCAGCCTCTCAAGTGCTGGGGTGACAGGCGTGTAACACCACACCCGGCTGTCTTAGTATTTAGTTCTTTGATCTATTTTGATTTCAGTTCAGTATTGAACATGTAGTGACTACTCAAGATTCATTAAATGCCCTGGGACCCTCAGTGAATGTCTCTTCCCTTTGTCCCCTGGGTTGTGAGAAATTCACCGTGTCTCTAGGTGTCGTCCAGCCAGGCCTGCGCTGGGCCCCACTGTGAGGGGCTGAGGCTGGTGACTCGGGCGCCGGTGTTGTCTTTGTGGCTGTGAAGCACAGAGCCTGGGATGGAGAGAGGAGCAATCTTCAGACTAGAAGGAGCTTGAGGGCTTCCTCACTTCTGCCCCTTTCTCAATGCTTTTGAATATTTTCCCCGCATCCTGCTCAACCCTCCTCAGGGAAGGGAGGGTCCTGCAGAAGGTGAGCCAGCGCGGTCCCGTGGCCCTCCCGGTCCTGCACCCCGAGGCTGGTGATTTCCCCTACACTGCGTCCTGTGCTCTGCAGGGGGGACCGATTGCTCCATGTCCAGGGTCAAACACATTCCGGATCCATGAGTCATGATTGCTGCCACCAGTGGAGTTCTGTCCCCGAGAGGGCCTGCAATGCGCCTTTCATTTCCACAATTTCGTTTAATCCTCACTACATTTGAGAGAGAGAGAGAGAGAGAGAGAGAGAGAGAGAGAGAGAGAGAGAGAGCCGATGTCATCCCTGACTCACAGGTGATCACCACTCAGCTCGCTGCACCAAAGACCCCAGGCTGAGCTCTCGCTGGTTTTCACCACTGGCCAAACCTCTCCCTCGCCAAACCTCTCCCAGACCTGTTGGGTTCCAAGCTCTTGTCTTTACCCGAGGGAGTCTCAGTCTAGCCCTGCTGCCTGCTGGGAGCCAGGCATGGATCTTGGACACAGAACCTGAGCGTTCACTTCTTTGTTGCTTTTGTTCCTGAAAGCATTTATTTGGCACCTGTGATTAACTGGGCACTGTGCTAAATGAGCTGGTATTGTCTTTCCCTCATCCTAGGTGCATTTAGACCACCAATATCCCATAGCTCCATGCTCACAAGTTGAGATTAGGTTTATAAGAACCACTTAAATTTGCAAAACATAAATCAAAGACAGAAGTAGCCTGCTCTGCTTATAATTCTTCCTCCAAGCCCCCTGAGGGGCGGGCAAGGTGCTCTGGCATGAAGGAATTTGAGAGTGGTGTCCACCAATGTCGTTGAAGTGTGTGGTCCAGCCTGTCCATTTGGATGGCTTTGGCCGTGTCCAGCGAGGGCGTGAGTGAGTGTGTGCGAATCGGGTTTGTCGGAAGCTGGAACCGGTGGCTGCCGTGTGCAGCAGTAAGAACCCTGGGAAGGTTGCCCTCTGCGTATCGATTGCCTGAGGGTTTCCATCAGTATTGATTTAGGAAGTGCCGGGGGCGGCATTTACGTAGTGGAATATTCATCAAGATGGCCACTGGACACATGTCCCTTGCTGTTGAGGGCTGCCATTGGGATTTCATGGACTTGGGTGTAAGTCTGTCGGGCTGCCTCGGCACCAACCTGAACTTTCTGCTCAGCTCTGAATTGCTTCTTGGAGCTCCCTGGATGGGCAGTTACCTTCCTCCTTCCCGGAGCATCGGGATTTTCTTGGCCCCGCTGGGGCAGGAGGGAGGTCATTTTTTAAGGCATAGAAGGTGGCCTGGAATTGCATCTGGAGGGCTGGCCATGCTTTTGGGGCCTCAGGACCAGTCCAAACCACTCTTGTGTAACACTGGGCTAGCTCCGGCGCGGAAGGAGTGCGTGGTATCACACACAGATCCTTAGGATGGCGTAGCGTGCCAGCACTGCCCACCGTGTGCTCTCCCAGTGGGCACCTGTTCCTGCTGCTGGCACTGGCGAGGGCCGTGCTGCAGAGAGGCCCAGGGCAAGGTTCTGCTGTCTCGTGGCAGAGCAGGAAGTGGGCCAAGGAGGCACCTGACCTCTTGGTCCTGTTTCTTCTTCTTCAGGCTGAGCAGGGCCCTCTTCTCAGGGCTGGTGAGAAGGTGAAGTGGCATCGTAGCCATGAAGCGCACAGATTCTGAACGGAGCTGGGCATTATCAGTGGACGCAACAGTGCCTTTAGGAACGGCGCCCTCGCTCCTTCCTGCTGGACGGTCTAGCTGGGATCCTTACGACTTTGTGATACCGGCCCAGTAGCTCTCCGGGCTTCAGTAAACCAAGTCCTGGCACTAACCCAAGGATAATGGTGCCTGTCCCCCCGAGGGACTGCACAGGACCTGTGCATACCGTCAGCGGGAAGTGGGGTACGTTAGCACGATGGTGCTTCTTTGCTCTTTGTGCTCGCTCCCCTTCTCAGGTCACGATGGGGATGGGTCCGTGGAGAGGTGGTGAGCTCACCTGCTGTGTGTGCACCAGGGTTCTTGTGTAGAGCCCATCTGTCCCTCAGCCTGTGGGCGCATTGCTAATGCTGTTTTCCAAATCATTTTGCTTTCCTCCAGCTTAGGCTGTAATCATGTTTTCCTAATACAGCCTGTCAGATGGGTTTAGTTTACATCTTTCCGCGTACTGCGACGGAATCGTGGAATTTACGGCAGTGTTTGGATCTGTGGTGCAGCCTCTCTTGCTCAACCATTTTGCTGGAAATCAGATATTTTGTTGCCTTCGTATTTGCAAAGAGAAGTTGAAGCTATTTCCTATGACTGCTCGTAAAGACTGTAGTTGAAAGACAGGAGGGAGAGAGGAGAGAGACAAAGAGGCAGAAGGAGAGAGGACACTGAATAGAAGACTGGAGTCACACTAAGGACCGGAGTTCAGAGGTTACAGTCTCCCTTGAGCTCCATATCTCACTCTAAGCTTTTAGCAGTGTGGGTAAAACTGGGTAAAGACAACAGATTTTGAATTTTTCTCGGTGTGTTAGATGAGAAAAAAAAACACACCTAAGTACGTGCTTTGGTAAAACCGCTTTTCCCCAGTACGGATTCTGAGGTGATTCTTTGGAGCGGCTGAGGAAGCCCATGTGTGGCAGCAGCCTCCTTGGTGACTATGAATCTAATATCGTTGGGCTGGCGTTGGCAGAGAGCAAGCTGGGCAAAGAGGCACACAGGTGGGCTTCCTGGGGGAGGTAAGGGCGCTGAACGGATGGCCCAGCTGTGCTTTCTGTCCACTGAGAGATGGGGCTTGGACCCCTGCCTGGGGCGGAGCTGTGATGGGCGTCTCCTAGACGCCCAACCTTGGTTATTTAGTAATTGCAACCCTGAACATCTGCCCATGACCCATGCTGGCCCTGGAGACTTTATCTGTGATCAGGTCACTGTGGAGAGAATCTAGATAGACTCACTTCGCTGCTAAAATGGGAACCATGGACATCACGGGACCACGTGTAGTTCTGTTCCATTCGGCTCGTGTTGTCCAACTTCAGTCCATTCAGCGGGCCTCAGAGGTCCCCGCTTCTGGGAGGACCACCTCATGCTGGCTCGGATGTAGGAGCAGTGACCCTGTTGGCCAGGCTTGGTTCTGGTCATTGAGGGCACATCCTTCTGGTTAAGGGGGTGAGGCAAAGCTGTGTCCCAGAGAGAAGAGAATAAAAAAGTGATTTTCCAGAGAGCTGGAATAAATGCTGTGAGAGTCACTAACAGCAGCAATGCTGCAAAAATGTTCTTTTCTTCATAGCAATAAGAGGACCCTATTGGGGTAACAATCCCTTTCCTGTTATATACGGTTGTGGAATTTCCAATTACACAGTGTTTTAAAAAAATATTTTCCCTGAGGGTTAATGTTTACATTTACAAATGTGTACAGCTTAACTAACAGTTTAAATGGAAATTTTAATACATTCTATGAAATCTTGCCTCATTTGCATATTTTATCAATTCACCATCATTCTGGGTTGTATGTAGTGCAGTAATTAGAAACTTAATCCAAAAGGACCATGCAGTTAAAATTTTCATTTTGGATTGCAGAATGCGAGCTGCCTGGGTGCTGACCTAGCAGTGGCTGGGGTAGTTTCAAGAGCAAGTTCAGAGGCAGGGGAAATCTAGAGATCTCGGTGTGTGTGTGTGTGCACGTACGTGCGTGTGTGTGTGTGTGTGTGTGTATGTGTGTGTGTCGGGGCTAAGAACAGATGGATCGAGCACTCACACTGAGGCAGACACAGCAGTTGTGCAGGGCTGTCTGCCTGCTGCTAGATGTCCTCTACCTTTTCCTTTGAGTCATGGACTGTTTTTCTGGGCCGGATTCAAGTGGAACACAGGGGTGCAGTACGAGTACGGTAGGAAAACTGGGAAGACCTTGCTGGGAGCATCCCATAGGCACTCAGCTCTGATCACAGCAGTACAGACCAGGGAGCATCTGTCCTGGTGCCACCGGTCCTATAGAGAGATACCTGTGTGACCAACCACAGTAGGATGTGAACCCACGAGGGCCTCCCCTCGGCCTCCTCCTTGTCATTATGGTCCTCAGGGAGACTGACTGGCTGGCTGGTGCTGGTGGCATTCACACAGCCACTGCCCCTCGGATGAGCAGTCCTTGGCTATGTGGGGTGACATCAAGAGGTTCTCAGAATTCTCTACCATGGGTGGCCTTGGGAGGCCCCTTCCTAACTCTTGTGGCTTTGCAAGGTCTTCCCCAGGTCTTCCAGGTAGTTCTTGAGGAAGGTCTTCCCAGAAGGTCTTCTCAGGCTCTACCTAGCTTCTCTCTGGGGGGCTTGCTATAGGGATGCTGCCCCCATGGCTGTGTTGTTAATGGCTGCATCTCCTGAGCCCAGAACGGTGTCTGCTCTGGGGAGGAGCCCAGTGTATCTGTAGGATAGTTTGCTCCATGGCCAGTAACAAACAGGCCCCTTCTCTGAGATGAGTATTTCTTTTTCTTTTCTTTTTTTGTTTTTCTTCCCTTCCCTTCCCTTCCCTTCCTTTCCCTTCCCTTCCTTTCCCTTCCCTCCCTCCTTTCTTCTTTCTTTCTTTCTTTCTTTCTTTCTCTCTCTCTCTCTCTCTCTCTCTCTCTCTCTCGTACAGGGATCAAACTCATGACCTCACGCTTGCCAGCAGGCGCCTAGGAGGCTGAGCTAAATCCCTGCCCCTGAGATGTGTATTTATTACCCATTCACATGCTTCTTTCTGGTAGGCAGGGGCTCAGGGGCATCACCTATCACCAGGTAAAGCAGCACGGAGTGTTCCGACTGGAAGGCATCTGTCTAGAAGCACATCTGTCTAGAAGCACTTCTGCTTCAGATTTCAGAGGCTGGTGTCTAACCTCAGAGAAATTGGGAGCACTTCCTGCATCCCAGGGAGGGGGCATGGGCTGGACTGGTGACAGCATGGACTCTAATGCACCCCCCTCTTTTATAGGAAGACGCTGCTGTCTGTTAGGTGAGGCCTTTCCTGGTAAAAATGCAAAGCTCGGAGTTTGCCCATCCTGGTGTCTTTAGCAGTGAGACTGCGCGGCTTGCTGGGCACCCTCCGCTGAGTGATGCTAACCCCGAGGCTGCTACCTCACCCTTCCTGCGGGCTTCTTGCCATTTGTCACTTGTCCCTGTGGAAAAGCATGCTGAGCACTCTGCAGAGACTGTGTCCCAAGATGTCATAGCCTCCCTGGAATGGCCAGGTCCACTACTGTGGACACTCAGTAGTGTCCACAGGAGTCCATCCATCCCGGAAATCTACCTGTTTAGCCTCTGGGCAAGGAGAGTTATTATTATTACTTAAAAAATATTCTTCATGTCATTTATTTATTTAAAACATGGTTTTTAGTCCGTGTTTGTTTGATCCCCTTCCTCGCGGAGAGTAGGTCCATGTTCATAACACATTGTAATTCTTTTTACATCCTCTTTCCCTGCACTCCTTCCCACTTTCTCCATCTCTTGGTGCCTTTCCAAAAGATCTTGGACCACAAGAACTAGAGAAAATCATTCTCAGTAACTGTCCCAGATATGCCTGGAATGCAGTGGGTACTACCTGGCAATCAATCATCCTAGTCATTCCTTGTCAGGGCTGTGACAGTTGCCTGCTGGGGAGGCACAGGGAGGACGCCCTGGCCTGGCAGCATGGTGTCTGGCAGAGTCCCTGGTTTTCTGCTTTTTAAAAAATTTTTATTGTAAAGAGGGTAAAATTAAACACAACGAAACAGAACAGAACATAAGAAAGCAGTGTAAGAGACATAGATTTCAAAGCAAAACAATCAGAGATCTTCACTATCTATCATATTGTCTCTTGTTTTCTTCCAAATAGTTGTCCATATCTTCACAGACGGAGAATTCACATGAAACAACATAGTATGGAACTGATCTGAACAGGATGAGGAAGGAATTTTAGGTCTTGAAAACCAGACAATAAGAAAGTCAATGGCTGTTATAGTGTCCCTCGTTCTCTGCAAAATAGCTGTCCATACCTTTACATATGTTGAAACTAAACAAAACAGACTAAAATCACTCTGAACAAAGAGTCATAGTATTGCTGGATTTCACATCATGATGCTACGGAATCAGCAAGGGTACCTTAGTGTCTCTTTTTCTTCAAAGCCATTGTTCATTTCATCATGTGTTATATAATCAGTTCTCATAAACTGTTTATAACACATGCATGAGTCTCTATATGTATATTTATACTTTCTTTATTAGCAGGAAAAACAAAACAAAGCAAGACAAAAACCAAGCTAATTCCTAGGAAAACATGAAAGGAAAAAGTCATATAGAAGTGCAATACAAGGTGATCTACAATGGTTACTATTATGTCTCTTGTTATCTTCAATAGAATTGTCTATATCATCAGGTGTAGCATAATTGAATATAGCAGTACATAACAATATTAATAAAAACAAAACATTGGAGACATTATAAGACTTCAAAAGCAGGTAATAATCAAACCAGAGTGGGTATCTTAGTGAATCTTGTTGTCTTCAGTGTAGTTGCCTATATTCTCAGACTTGATACTATCAATCATAACAGATTAAAATAAAATCAGTCAATATAAAACAGCAGTCTAACAAACCAGATTCAAATAAGATCAGTCATAATAAAACAGTGTAAGTTATACAGGGCTTCAGATTAAGTTAATAGGAAATTAAGGGTGATTACCATAATATGTCCTTCTATTTTTGGGATAGCTGACCATGCCCCCAAATCTAGTACAAGTAGACAAACTGGCACAGAATATAATCAAACTAAACAGAGTGGTGAGAATAATGTGGCTTTTAAATCCTGATACACTATTAAAAATATCCTCTGCCTTCCTTTTTTAGACAATTGCTCCCCTTTCACTCCCACAGGGTGCGCTGCACATTTTGGGTCCCGCCAACTCCCTCAGTTTTTAGGTTGGGGGAGGGAGCAAACTGCTACTTACCTAAGTGGTTCAGAACCTTCTCACTCTTAGGCTAGTCCCTTGTTTTCTTCAGGCAGGGCTCCAAGCCTGGGTCTAAGCCACCAAGTGGTTGTTATGCATAGCTTCCTGGTTCTGATTCTGGCCTCTTGGTTCTGCAGAAATGGTGCTTTCGGGCAGAGAAACAGGGAAAGTCCCAAGAGTTGGTGGGGGGTGTGCTGGGGAGTTTGGGAAGGGCAGGAAGGCGGAAGGCATATGCACCATTAGGAAAGGTCTGGAGGCTCTGAGACCACCAGCAGCCAAGACCAGCTTTCATGGGCTGCTCACGTGTCCAGAAGCCAGGCCTGGTATGTTTTCTCCTTTCTCGCATGAGGGTTGTTGGAGCTTTCGGTCACCATCATCCTCATGATAATGGAGCTGCCAATGCAGACAACAGCAAACCCTAGCGAGCTCTCTTTGCTACATACTTCATGTCTGCCGTGGGTGTGCATGGCAATGGTGTCCATTAGGGGGATTCCCCAAAGGGAAACTGAGGCTCAGAGAAGGACTGTTGCCTGTGCTTGCCTGTCTGGAAATGAACACTAAAAGTGCATGCCAGAGATTTAGCAATCTTTAAGTGCACATGTACAATGTAAGGTTATTAATACATTTGTGCAAATGAAGGAAATCAGAGCTCAGGGAGTCAGATAGCTTCGGGACCATTCACAGCTCCTTGGGACAGAGGTGATCTTACTCATGGACCATTCGAGCCTGGCTACCACTTTCCCCCACCCCCAGCTGCAGGGCAGACCCCTCCACCCCAGAGGGGACCTAAGTGGATAAATGTATGGTCCTCCCTGTCTGTAGCCAAGCTCAGGCTGAACGAGGCAAGAGCAGCTGGTCCCAGGAAAGTCTCAGCAGAGCAGCACTGTGTCTGGATGGAATTGGAGGGCAGACACACAGACACACTCCTCTCATCTGTGTGGTTTATAGGGTTGGGCTGTGAGACAAGGTGGGGAACCCGGATGTTAAACACCGGTCCCTCCTCTGCTCACTGAGCAGCTGACCCACTGGCAGGATGGGACAATGGTGACACAACTGTCCTGTGCTGAAGGACACGTGCAGCCTGTAAGGTGGAACTAGTACTCTTCCTTCTAGGAAAAGAAGCTGCATTTAAGACTTTTGTCTTGGTTACTTTTCTCTTATTGCTAGGACAAAATGCCTGTTACCCGAAATGAAGGAAGAAAAGGTTTATTTAGCTCACTGTTTGTGGAGGTTTCAGTCCATCATCAGCCGGCTCCAAGGCAGGGTGGTATAGCACAGGAGCAACACTTGGAGGTAGTCAGGAAAAGCTGCCAGAACAAAACGGGGGGAAGAGCAAGCTTCTTCTCCTCCCTTATATTGCACACAGGCCTCCTTCAGGGCGGGTGTAGCACTCACAAAATCTCCCTGCCCTTTTCTTGCACAGGCTGAGGATATTTACAAAGTAAGGATCCTGGCTCCCTGCTGAGTCAGTTAACTTCTAAACTTGTCCAGTTGACATAATGTATCAATCATCACAAGTCTCTCTCAATTTTGAGGCTAAAACATGAGTGTCTGGTATACTGGAGCTCTTGTTGCACTCTAGATTTATACCTCTAGAAGAAATGAAAAATGAAGGTGTTAAAGCATTTTTATTTTTTTATTTTAAAGAGAATAAAACCAAGCAAAATAAAACAGAATAAAGCCAGTCAAAACAAACCAGTGTGACACAGAACTTTAAAACAATAGGAAATCAACAATGGCTACCATAATGCCTCTTGTTGTCTTCAAAATAGCTGCAGATACCTTCAGACCCAGTAAAAATCAAACAAAATGGAACAGCATAGAACCAATAAAAACAAAACAATGAATGCAATAAAAGACTGCAAATAAGATAAGAGTAAATCCAAAATGGCTACCATAATATATCTTGTTATCTTCAAAATAGCTGCCTTTGCCATTGGCAATAATAAAATCAAACAAAACAAAGCAGAATAAAACCAACCCAACAAAACAATGAAAATGATACAGGACTTCAAAATAAGATGGTAGGGAATTAACAATGGCTACCACCTTCAGCAGCAAAGATGCTACACTGTGTGTGTACTGTTATCTTCTGAATAGATGATTAAACCACTAGTTTCACACTTGCAAAGTCAGTGGAACACTAACACTACGAGCATTAAGTTGTGTTTTAACTCAACAGCCATCACCACAGCCTGTGTTTCTCCAGATCAGCTGTTCACTTATGGTAGGGGTTGGGTGGTGGTGGTGGTTGGCTCTTCTTGTTTCCCAGCCTGTGCACTGGAAGGGGCTGAGGTCTGGCTGTCCCTGCAGTGGTGGTGACCCATGCATGGTGATGATTTGCAGGGAGGGCTTGCTTCTTGGTGATTTCTTGTTATCTTCCCCTGCAGTCTGTGAATCTCAAGTATTTTTAAAAAGATGATAGTATTTCTAGTTTTTTCCTTCTCTCCCCTTCAAGCTCCACCCAACATAGGTTGGCAGAAGGAAAGTTGAGATGAACAACTTACAGTTTTAGAGTGAGATTTGAATTCTGTGTGGTTTGGGCTTATGAGTGTGATCCTTTCCATTAATGTGGATCATCACGAGTTGGCTTTGTTTATTGATCTGTCTATCCAAACACCAACCCGCACACTCTCTAATAAGGGGTCACAGGCCATGAACTTGGGCTTGGAACTTCTGCTGGCAAAGGGAGCCTTGCAGGTTGTAGGGTAGTTGCCCTTAAGGGGTCACCTGGTGTCCAAAAGACCAGTCCCTATGTTACCTCTCTCTGATGCTCTTCTTGGTGGCATCAGGTTAGAAAACACAACGACATGAAATGAAATCTGTTATACTTCCTTGGCGTTTATCTCATCTGGGGGACGCTGGTTCTTCCCCGCAGCCTTTCTCAAGCTGCTCCTTTTTCTGGAAATCTTTCTCTGATCGCAGCCACTTCACTCACTCTGCCACATTACTTTCTCCTCCTTCTTCAAGCTTGCATTCAGCTATCACCCCAGGGGTGCCTCTGCCTCTCCCTCCTCTGGGACAGAGGAGAGGCCCCGCAGCTCTGTGCCTTTTGAATGTGTCTGTCTTCACAGTCATAGCAGCAGTTCAGTGACTGAAGCAGCAGGGTCCACCCACCCTCTTCCTGCCAAGGTAAACAAATATTTACTTTCGTTAGCAATAAGATCAAACTGCCCATGTGTAAAAATTTAGACGTGTCAATGATTTTAAAACAGTAATAGCCATCTTACCCCATATATAACAAGTGAGCTGTACTTAAAAAGGAGATGGACATAAAGAAGGAGGGAGACAAAGACCAGCTTCATGTCACGGGGTTTCAGACACTGCGGGCCTCTGCTACTGAGACCTAAGGAGAAGGCGACCACGTTCATCTTGCCCGCACTCGGTGGCTTCCTGTTGGCACTTGTCACCTTTGCAAAACTGATTCTCACTTTGTTTTCCAGTGGTTTTCCACCCAAGGGCCATGTGGGTACTGTCTTGGTAACTGTAGTAACTGCAGACTCTTTGTCCCACTGATTCACACTATCAGAGAAAGTGGAAGAAATAACATACGCAGGGTCCCCGGCTGAGAAGACAGAGCCTCGTCTTTTCCCTGAATTTGGGAAGATGTAGTTTCCGCATTTCCTTTTGAATTTTGCATGCCTTCCCTCCGTCCTGAGATTGTTCACTGCGCTACAGTTGATTGTGGATACAGTTCGACGTAGGGATCCACTTGCGTTTTTGGATACGTCTGTGTCATGAGCGGTTGTTTCATTCTCCTTCACGGGCAGTTCCAGCTCTGCTCTGGGTTGAGTTTTACTCTATTCATCGGTTTGTTCTTTGATTTTCTCCTGTTTCATTGTCCGCGTTTCCCTGCATGAAACCCACACGAGCCCTCTCACTAGGGTTTGGGTATGCTGAGTCTCTCAAAAGGCTCATTGTGTTGAAGGCTGGGCTGCCTAAGGGCTATTTTTTTTCTTTTTTGTGTTTTCTCACTATGTAGTTCAGGCTGGCCTTGAGCTCACTTTGTAGCCCAGGCTGGTCTCTAACTCACAGTGATCCTCCTGCCTCAGCCACCCAAATGCTGGGCTTATGGGTATGGGCCACCATGCCCTGCTCGCCAGGAGGCTTCTGCCTGCTCACGGTCCTGAAGTATGGAGCCAGGTGACCAGGGACTGAAATCTCTAAAACTGTGAACTGAGATAAATCTCTGCTTCTTTCAAGTTGTTTTGTCAGACATTTTGTCACAGCAGTGAGAAGTCAACTAACACAGTTATAGTGGCCCTTGAATTTGATCTTAGAAGAATTTAGTTATTTATGAGCTTTTATTTTCCCACATCCTGTTTATAATTAGCTTTTCAAGTTCTACTAAAGCTTACTGGGATTTTGGGGAAACTGCTTTGACGAGAGAGCAGTTGGGGAGAATTTATAATTTTACGGCACATTTTCCTATCTGTGAACACAGATGTCTCTGTTAGAGATCCATACGTTTTGTCACTTTTTAAAAATGACACCATTCTCAATTGCCACAAAATGCCACCAAAAAAGGACCAATGTCTTTTAAACAGGGAAGGCTTAAAATTTCCCCAAAGACTTTGTAAATCATTTATTAGATTTTTTTTCCTCAGGTATTTTTGCTGTCATTGCTGTGGAGAAGTGTGTGTTTTTACCTTTTCATATTTTGTGCTGATCCTAAGTGTACCATCGGCTTTCCTATGCTGACTTTATGTCCTACAGTCTTGCTGAATTCTGTTAAGTTTCATGATTTGTTGACTCACTTGGCATTTCTACATGCAACTTACTTTTTCATTTCTATATACCTTTCTCATTTTTATTTGTCTTTTCTTTTACATTTTAGTATTGAATAGAAAAGGTGACAGTGGATATCCTGGCTTTACTCTTGCTTGTCATAGGAAAGTTTTAAACAAATTACTCTTGACTTGCTGTTGATGTTTTTCTTAACTTTTTTATTGAGTGAATCCTAGTGTGGTAAGAATTTTATATTTTGTAAATATTGAGTTTTATTAAACCATTTCATTGTATTTATCAGGATGATCATGTAAATTTTGTCATTTATTTCATATTTAATAAATTACATTAGCAGAATTGGAAATGATCACTCAATGTTTCATTCCTGGGATAAATCCAACTTGGTCATGGATTATATTTTGTTTTGTTTTTATATATTTCAGGTTCTTATGCAGCCTTGGCTGGCTTTGAATTTGTGGTGATTCTCCTGCCTCAGCCTCTTGAGTGCTGGGATTATAGGCCACCATCCCTGGTTTAAAAACTACTTTTACATCTCTGTTCGTGAATGAGGTTGTGTTGAAGATTTTTATGTGTTGTTTTTGGCTTGATGTCAAGGTTTTGGTGAACTTGTACATAGATTGATCTAACTTTTTTTGACAATAAGAAGTATTAAATTATTCAGAATTAAATTATCATTAAAGTACATATTAGAAAACTGAAGAAAACAACTGAAATATTAAATTAATCAATTATAAAATATAAAAGGAAAGTGTTATTGGAAATTTCCCAGTTGGTTGTTGTTTGTTTTTCCAGTTTTCTTCCTTCACTGTACGGATTCATACAGGACTTTACTTTTTTGCTACAATGAGACAAGATTTAACATCAAGTTTTTATTTATTTGTTGGGATTATAGACAGCGATAAATGGATGAAAATAGGAGGGTTTTTTTTTTTTTTCCCACAAGAAACCTTCTGACATCTTTCTTAGAAATGCAGGTAATCATGCCCTTAGTTATCTACAGTTTCCTTACAAGACGAGGCATTGGAGAGAACCAAAGAGACAGGACGTAAGGAAAATAAACAGGGGTGCCCTGAGAATGTGCAGGATGGAAACTTTCCTGCCTGCAAGCTTTGAGAGGGTCGAGCCTTAAGTCCAGGTTCTGGAACAGGTTGAGGCTTGGATGTGGCTTCTCACATCACACCACACAGCCGTCGCAGTCGCCCCCTCCGAGTGTGAGATGGATGTGATTTCCATACACTGAAGCGCAGCGGCCTGTGCTAGCCCAGAGCCCCTGTGGACCTGGACGCTGAGGTGAGCCCCTTGGGAGACAGGCCCCTCCCTGCTGGTGGGCTGCGGACGTCCGGGTGTGCACCATGTGATCCCCTGGGGATAATTATTTCCAGGTGGCAGTCATTGGAGACCCTTTCCTGCAGAACCAAGGCAGCCCCATTGACCAGGGATACTAGGCCTTGGATTGCTACTGCTGCTCTGTAGGTGGCTCCTCCTTGGCTGGGGACTGAATCAGGGCAAGTGGCTTTTCTGAGGCTGGGCTGCAAGTGGGCTTCAAAGAACAAGGCTGCAGACCTAAGAGGAACCTGTGCCCCACAGCAGATGGCGACCTGAAGGCTCACAATGGCTCCAGGGCACACTCTGCAGCAGCGCAGGCTCTCGGGTCCGGGGACAGGCAGGCTCCTGTTGAGGGACACAAGAAATGGCCCAACGGTGGGTGTCTGGTGTCCGAAGGAAGGACTGGGCCTCAGACAAGGAGTGCCTGACTGGGGTGCAGCAGGAACCTGAAAGGCTTGCATTGTCTTGGGCCTGACTTCCACCCACGGTGCGGTGCACGGGGAGTCCTTAACAAGACAAAGGGGCTCCCTGAGGCTGGGAGAAGGCCAGCGCACAGCAAGGACAGCAGGACACCCATTGCCAGGGACAGGCGCCCTGTTCCTCCTTCACTCTCCTCTCCCCTCTTAGTTGTACCCAAATACCTAGTGCCCAGGGAACAGTATAGAAAAAACCAAGCCCTCACCCTTGCGAAACTTACTTTTTTTTTTTTTTGCCGAGAAACCTTTAATACTGTGGATAGAAAGCAGATTCCTACTATGGTCTTACGAAGTGATCTCTGTAGTGAGGCCCAGTTAAAGACAAGAGCAGTGGAGAGGCTGTAGGTCTGTGGGAAAGGATGAGGGAGGTGAGGGTGGCCTGGCCCAGCACCCAGTGCTGCCCACCTGGGTCCCTGCAGGCAGGAGACAGAGAGGGCAGCATCTCAGCATTGGGTGTGGTGAAACAGGAAGGACTTTGACATCAACAGGTGGCGGAACAGTCTGTGCTCTCGGACGGCCTCGAGATCGGACATTTGGAAACCCGGAAAGCCTGCACCTGAAGATAGCATCTCCCATCCTCCGCTTCTTACATTCTGGAGCAAAGTCCCTGCCTGCAGCTCACAGATGAAGCTGTTTTCCTTCTCATCCTTGGGGACAGCCCCCTGCTCAGCCTGCTCTGTGTGGTCCAGGCCGACCAAGATGTCCCTGAGCAGAACCCTGGGCTCCAAAGGGAAGTCCTTGCCAATGGCCCTACACTCTGCAGTGCCTGGGCCCTGACCACCCTTTGGCCTTCTGCTTTTGGTTCTTTGCATGTGACTCCCAAGTGCAAAATGTGTTTTCTGGTCCTCTTTGTGCTATGCGGCAGGGTAGACTAAATCAGCAAAGATGTGGCTATGGTTTGGAGGTGGTTTGGCTCCAACACAGGTGGTGTCTGGCTGATGTAAATCTGTAATGGTTCACCCTGGTCATCAACTTGATTTGCTTGAGAGCCACCCAGGGGTTTAATAAAGCTCATTGCTCTGTGTGTCTGGTGGGTCATGGAGGGTGACCTTGGGGACTGTATGTGGTCCCTGGGCCTTCCTCTCTGTCACTGTTCTCTGCTCTGCTTCCTGGCTCCCATGAACCGAGCAGCTTTTCTCCCCTACACCCTTCCACCATGATGTTCCTGCCTTGGAACAGCTGACCATGGACTGCGTCCCCTGAAACCCTGAGCCAGAATCAACCTCTCCTCCTTTATGCTGAGTGTGGGGAATTGTGTACCGGTGACAGGAAAGCTGGTGGATACACAGAGCGTGGACTTCGTGATGTATGGGCTACCATCACACATGACCAAGGGTATTCAGCCGAGGGGATTTAGGAACAGCCTGTCCTCTGCAAAGAGCTTGCCATGCCCTGGCTGCGGAGCCATTGTAGGCACCGCCTGAGCTGGGAGTGAGTGACAGTGGTCTCTCACCCATCTGCATGGACACCATGGTTTAGTCAGACAAAAATGGAGACCACACAGTACTTTACTGCCCTTCAGATGCTAATAACATATGCCAGTTCAGGTTTTAGCCAAAACCCATTTTTCACTCTGATTTTCATCTGCTGCTTGTTGTTATCTACGGGAGACATGAGATGGCTCGTCCTAGACAGCCAGTCTTGAATGAATGGAAAGCTGCATCCTGGATGCTGCATGGTCTGAGAACCAGGAACAGGGAGGAGGCTCTTTCACACCAGGCTGGGGACCTCAGCCAGCCCCAGGGATGCTGCTCCAGCTGTTTGACTAAGTTTAAAATCCGCAGGGGTAGGCCGGGAATTTAGCTCAGTGGCTTAAGTGCCTGCCTAGCAAGTGCGAGGTTGTGAGTTCGATCCCCGGTTCAAAAAAAAAAAAAAAATCCGCAGGGGTAATTTAGAACCAATAACAACTCCTTGTGAATCTACTGCACTTTCATGAATTCTTTAGCAGTTTGCTATTGGGAGACTGAGAATCTCTGCTTAAAATTTACATCATCATCACCTGGTACGCTGGGAAAGCAAGCAATTACTCCCCTCTTTGGTGAGCGGCTGTGAGCCTGCTGGCGCCAAACATCTCATGTCGTGTCGGCCCGTCCTGTGTCCCCGCCCCCTGCCCCAGGTTAGCAAGTGGGAGCCAGTGATCTGGACGTCTTTTGAGAGGTTGACTATGTTGTTTTGTATGAATGCTCCATATGCAAAGATAAGGACAACCATTTGGAAGAAAACAAGAGACAATATGATAGATAGTGAAGATCTCTGGTTGTCTAGCTTTGAAATTTATGAATTCTTATGTCTCATTCTGTTCTGTTTTGTTGTGTTTAATTTTACCCCCTTTAAAATAAAAAACAAAACAAACAAACAAACAAACAAAAAAGAAAAATATGGTATTTTCGTACCATGGAAAGCTACCCAACTATAAAGTAGAATAATCTTGAGGCTCTTGTAGGTAAATGGATGCAACTGGAGATCATGTTCATGGGTGAAACAGTTTGAACTCATGTGGGTGAACCCTAGCATAAAAAACAGAAGGAGTTAGAGGGATCAAAAGAGCACAATGAGTATTATAAAAGTGATAGGGGAGGAAACACTTGGGAAGAGAAGGTAGTGACACTGTTAACTTCTTACTGTCTTGGCTTAAACTCTGGTATTGTTTTCACAATTTTGTTAGGCTTGGTTTTGTTCTGTCTTATTATGTTAGATTTTACTGTGTCTGATGGTATCGGCAGCTATTTTGAACATAATGGGATGTATTATGGTATTCATGGTTTGTTTCCTATTATCTTGTTTTGAAGTCCTATAATGTTTT
>PVJX010020852.1:0-32756 GCA_004027295.1 Dolichotis patagonum
CCTGCAGAGGTTTTTGAGCTCTTTCTTTGTGTGCTGCTTTCTCCTATATAATTTTATCGTACAACTTCTGGTTATCTCACTTACTTTAACTCTAATCTCTGCCCTCAACTCAGGGCTGGGTTCTGTCTAGGTTCTGGCTTCTGGTACTACAGGGATGCTACCAGGGATCGCCTTATGTTTTTCCTCTTTCAGGAATCAGTCTTGTACTGCCTATAGTCTTATGCTTGAAATTTATTGTTTATTTATAGTAGAACTGTATCTTTTGTGAATAGAAACAAAACTCTACTTCTTCGTATTTTTTGCTCTATATTTTGTGCTTTTCACTCAGGCTTCTGGTTTGATTTTCAGTAGTGATAATCTGTCTTTTCATTTCAGCTATTGAATTTTGGCATCAGAGAATCATGCTTAACTACAAAAACTTTTTATTTTATAAATGAATTTTATGTATTTTCAGATTTGTGCTAAATTCTTATTTATCTTCATATTTTTGTTCTGTTAGTATTCTTTTTTTCCTCTATTTCTTTATAAGTATTGAGTTCTCTTAACTGAATTATCTGGTTTAGAAAAGGATTTACTCACATTCACTGTCAAAGATTACAGCTTCTGGTGCTTAACTTCAGTACTAGTAGTGTTTCCTCCTGTGAGTTGTGATATATCAGCTGAAAATCTGTCAGACTTGTCTTGCCAAGATAAAATCCAAAAATTTTAGTATGTTATATAATGTTCCTGTCATTCCACTAACTACTTTTACCACCTTTGCAAAGCATCCTGTGTTCAAGACATTCTATTTGGGATTCCATATACAACAAATTTCCTTAAGCATTTGTACATTTGTAACTACTACATCTTCTGTGATTGCATTAGTAAATGTTCTGTTAATATAATGAAATACCTGAGGCTGGATAACTTTATAAAGAAAAGAGATTTATTTAGATCACTGTTTTGGGGATTCAAGAGCCCAGTGCTAGTATTAGCTTGGCTCTGGTGAAGGACTTATGGTGGATGGCATTGCATGCTAGGAACATGTGTGGGAGTGAGAGATTATACCACACAGGAAAATTTAGAGAAACTGAAGTTTCACAAGCCCTTATTAGGGCTTCCCTTCTGCTAACCTAAAGACCTCTCACTGGAACTCCCCTCTTAAAGATTCTCCACCATTTTGCAAATCCACCTCACTTAGGACTAAGCTTCCAATATGTGACACTTTGGAAGACAAATTCAAACCAAGTTGCTCTCCAAGTATATTCTTTCTTGTTCATAGTTTGTTATGCATCTGGGTGTGGCTTTCACCCCCAAGAAAGGATATGGTTCCTTCACAGTTTGGGGACAAATGATCACATTGATCACACAGAATTATTCTTTATGAGTTTGTAGCACCAGTCTTGATAAATGGATATAAACCAAGGAAAGAAGTGTTGAAAAGATCTTATGATAAGGATAATCTGCAAAGGACATTTATCAGGTACTGCTTATTGGTACTTACTCTCATTCCATTGTTTTTTGTTTGTTTGTGTGTCTTTGCTTCTGCTGTCTTTACTGGGGCAAATAATCTCTGATTGTCTCAGCATTTTTGCTCAGCTTTCCCTTGGTACAGAGTTCCGGGACAACAGCATATTCATCTGATCAATCCTGGAGCATATGTATACTGCTAGCTTCTAGGATGTAGGGTGAGGAGATATTTGCCTTTACTTTAGTGTTAGGAGAAATCAAGATCCTGTCTCTCCCTTGTCTTGAGATTTCCCCGATAAAATAAGGGTATTTGTACTTGAGCTACCATAAATAGCAAATGTCCACTCTACCCTTCAGCTGATTTTTCCTAAATATTCATTTATCTTGGCCATGATTTTCATTGTTATTGGGTAGTATGAGTTTGAGATTATATTTTTTGACAATTATGTGGAGCACTACTAGTATATGTTGCTAATTAAATAAAGACTCATATGTTTTAAAAGATAGTTGAATTGGAAGTAGGGTTGGTATCCATTTTTTGAAAGTTAAGTGGCCTAATTATAGACACAGAACTGATTACAAACCATGTGAGGGGTAAAGCAAGTTGTAGGAGTACCCATAAGCATGGCCAAGAGTTTACTTTTTAAAAATGATTATAAATTTTATATAATGTATAAATGAAAGGAACATTCATGCTCCATCTAACAAACCATAGTAACATTACCCTAGAAAAGTTTACAGCAGGAATAATGAATGCTTCCTTACCCATAAGCAAAATTCAATAAAGTTCTTGTAGAACACAATGCCTCACTTTGAAAATAACTACTGAGTATTGCTGCAATTTGGTATACCTTTCAAAATAAACTATTTGAAAAGTATACTTCAGAATAACTGATAAAGGAAACATTCATGTGATTTTTTTTTCTTTTCAGAAAAATGAATAAAAAGATTTGATGCTAAAATTTTGTTTTGAATAGATAATATTGAATGGTTAAAAATTGGTATGAAATCTCCCCCTGTCTTACCCTGTACGGTGCTCTTCCTACCCTAGTTAACAATTTAGGTTGGTTTTTGTAAATTCTTTCAGTTACTCTTATGAAAATGTAAACAAGAATGTACATATACATGTAGTCTTGTTTATCTCCTCTTAAAAATGCACAAGTACCATCATATATTTATTTTATCTTAGTTTTTTATTTTTTATTTATTTTTATTTATCTTTTGCAGTGCTAGAGATTGAACCCACTCCTTTGTGAGTGCTTGGCAATTGGTTTACCACTATGGTATACTCTTGGTGCTGTACCTTGCTTTTTATTTTTCTTCTTTTAAAATAATAAATATTAAATATCTTTTCATAGAGGTACATAAACATTTTCTTATTCTTTTTCTTTTAAGTAATATTCCATTGTGTAGACATACCAGTATTTTTAAAAAAACCATCCTTGCTGGGAATATAGCTCAGTGGCATAAGTGTCAGCCTGGCAAGTGCAAGGTCCTGAGTTTGATTTCTGGTACCAGCAAAAAAAATTAAAAATCATCCTTTATTGAAGAAGATTTGAATTGGCAAGTATTCCTTGGTGTCTTTGTGAAGTGTTTTAAATTTTACTTTTTATAGGTTTTGACAATTTCTTGTTGATTATTTTGGTTATTTTTTGAGAAGGGACATTGAAATAGAATTTGCTCTTTATATTTTTTTATCAATTTTGCTTTTACATATTAAACCCTATGATTTCTAGATAATAACTTTGTATTATATTAATGAACTGGATTATGTTACTGTTTTTGGTAGTTTTATAGTTCTTCTGATTTTTAAAAAATTGCTCAACCAAACTCTCTGCATTTTTTTTTTTGTGCCGGGGTCAAACTCACGACCTCACGCTTGCCAGGCAGGCACTTATGCTGCTGAGCTAAATCCCTGGCAACTCTCTGCATTCTTATATGCTTGTGTTGGCTAACATGTATAGTGCAGTCCATTTTAAAATTGTAGTGGCAATAGTGACTGACTTCTTTCTCACTGTCATGTCATTACTTCTGATATTTCCATAAACCTTGTTGTGGGCTTTGAGAACATGATAGGAATACTATTTCATTGTAGTAAGTAAGTAAGTGAGTAATAAGTAAGTATGTGTTTCTGTTTTGTTCATTTCTCTTTTTTTAAATTTCTTTTTCTTTAATAAAAATGTTGGGTTTTTCCAAATCCTTTTTAACATACTGAAGATAAACTTTTTGTTGTCATTAGAGTTACTAATATGATGCATGTATTAATAGTTTTAAACCATGATTACATTTCTGAAATGAATCCCACTTGGTGGTTTTCAGCTATCCTTGCATTTATAGGACAACTCTTACTAGGTTATTATGTGCTAATCTTTTAATATGCTGCTGGATTATGTTTCTGAATATTTTACTTAAGGTATTTGCATATATTTTCTTATTGATTGATTTGTGGTTTTTTTCTGCAATCTTTGTCAGTTTTGGTATTAATATTAATTTTGTACAAACATAGGGCAACTTTGTTTTTCTATATACTTAGTTTAATTAGCATCGATATCATCTTTAAGATTTTCATAGGCTTCTCCTTGGAAATTTGCTTTCTGAGGATTAGGGAGGAGGAATGAGTTATTCTTTAACAGTTTCCCTAATCACTTGTGTGGAAATTGTATTTTAAGACTTTGTATGGTTTTAGGGCTCAGTTTTGGTGAGTTACATTCAAGTATGTAATGTTTCCTTTATTGACTTAAAACTGTGGTCATTGACTTAAAACTTGCTCAGCTTTGCACATAGGCATATTAATAACTGAAGGATTGTCCATAATACAAGTTTTGTAAGCCCTAAACTCACTTAGCCTATTTTATCCCCCTTCAAGACTGAGGACACCAAGATAAGAATAATCTTCAGAGTTGGAGATTTAGCTCAGTGGTGGAATACTTGTCTAGCAACTGTGAGACCCTGGATTTGGTCCTCAGCACCAAAAAATTAAAGAAAGAAAGAAAGAAAGAAAGAAAGAAAGAAAGAAAGAAAGAAAGAGAAAGAAGGAAAGAACCAGGAATAATTAATTTTTATGATTTATGGAGATCTCCAATTGCCACTTTTATTAAGTCCAATCTTGGATCTTCTGGAGTGTTGCTTGAAAGTCTGCGGCCATTGTTTTAAATCTGCAGTGACTTCAGATTCCTGAAAAAATAGAGTTTCACAGACTTATCCTATTATGTAGTCACATCTCCCCCCAAAGCAAGAATAATTACTTCATAAGAGGAACCAAGACTGGCCCCCCACATCCCCCAACAAGAACTGTCATCTCTGGGAACTGAATTGGCTGTCAAACCATAAGGGTTCCTCCGGAGCTACAAAACCAAGCCCAAGATCATGAACAGCCAGACCTCAGCCCACCATAACACCCCCAAAGTGGTTACCATTCTTTTCTTTCTTTCTTTCTTTCTTTCTTTCTTTCTTTCTTTCTTTCTTTCTTTCTTTCTTTCTTTCTTTCTTCTTTTTTTTTTTTTTGGTTTAAAATAGGCCAGTCTAATTCTCTTCAACAGACCTCAGGCTCCCCAGCTGAAGCCCTTTCCCCGTTTTTTTTTTTTTTTTTTCTTACTTTCCATTCTTTTAAAGGGGCTGGCTTGATCTTTGTCAGAGCTGTGCCCCACTTAGGTTTACCAACTAAAGTCCTTTACCATATTCTTTTACTTTCTAATTAAAGCTCTCTCTGCAAATTCATGCTAATTGTCTCAGTCTTAATTTCCATTATCACCGAAGCAAGGACCCAGGTGGTAACAGCTGGAGTTAGCTAGTGTCTGCTGGCCACTTTTCTGCTGGATAGAAAGTCCTTTCTAAAAGGGGGAATCGTGGTGGTACATCTGTGTATTAATTATAAGCTGCTAGGTATAAGCTTGCCAAATAGAAACCAGGATACCCAGTTAAATTTGAGTTTCAGATAAATAACAAATAATTATTTCAATGTAAGCATGCCCTATATGTTGTCCCATATATTCAATATAAGTCTGTTTACTGTATTGTTTTGTAGTCACTGAATTAGTAGTAGTCATTTTCATTTGTAATATGACCCTTTTCAAGGGTACAGTTAAGGGTAATGACTAAAATGTTGGTGATTTTTTTTTCTTATCTTCTTCTAAATTACTTTGATACCCTTAAGCTTCCCAGGTGATTTTTCACAAGTGTTAAAAGAGAAATTTGCTATTTCTTGATAGGTCCCTTTCTCCTGCTGGGCATTGCTGCTTCCCCTTTAAGCGCCCTCTCCTGTATGCCATAGAGCCAAATGGCAGTTTTATGAAGTGGTGGGGGACTCTTCTCCTCCTTTAGTGATACATCCATTAGCAGATGATCTAGAGTATCATTTTTGTCTGAGTGTCTCATGGTGTAGTGAAATGGACTTTTCAAAGTTTATTTGGAGGTCATTGCTTACAATAGGATCACTCATAGGCCTTTATAGGGAGAGTTTGGAAACTCGATGTATTGAGAATTACCCTTTTTCTTTAAACAAAATTGTTTAAGTTCCTTATGCCTCTCTGTTTCTTTTGGTAGGTTGGATATTTTTCCAGAATGTCTGCATTGCCTTCTGCAGAAAAAAGGGTGAAATAAGGGTAAGATTAATTAGTTAAAACTTAGGCCTGGCTTCAGACATGTTCCAGAGCATCCTTTAAACTGGAGCGAGAGCCTCCAGAAATCATTTTGCATTTCATTTTTTTCCTTAAGAAATGAAGATTTTGAATTTGTGTACCGCCGACATGGAGAGAATAGTATACAGTATATTCTGTCTTGTATATTGGTCCAACGGCCTGGTTTAGTGGACTCCATTGTCTAATTCTAGGAAGAAAAAGAATTCATGTGGCAATTGAAGAAGATTCTATGAAGGAATCTCTGAGTATGTGAGCACAAGGCAACACTGCTTGGCCTTAAGTATGAACATGGCATAGAGTAGGAATGTGATACTTCTGTGGCAACTTGGAAGTTGGTAGCTCTAGAATTATTGAATGATAGCACCGTTAGTAGTGATAGCAAGCATCTTATGGTGGGTACAAGCAACACGGCAAAAACTAGAAATCTTTTTTTTTTTTTTTGGTACCGGGGATCGAACTCACGACCTTGCACTTGCCAGGCAGATGCTTAGGCCACTGAGCTAAATCTTTAGAGTAGGATTAGGGCTACAAATGTTTTGGATGGAAAATGAAAGGAAGAATGTCAGACATTCTTTTCCGGTAAATGTATTTGACAGACTGACTCATATTCACATTTGAAGCACTCCTTGTTAATACAACAGCAAGTTTAATGCTGTGACATTAGGCAATTATTTGGTGTCTTAGTTTTCTCCTTGCCAAGACAAAATACCCAACATCCAAAGTTAAAGCAAGAAAGGCTTATTGTAGCTCACAATTTGCAGAGGTTTCAATTTATAGTTTGTTGGCTCCAAGGCAAGGTGGCATGGTAGAGGGGCATCATGGAGGAGAAACAGTTGATGGCATGTAGAAGGCCAGCAAAGCAGTGAAGTAGTGAAGAAGCAGCAGCCTGGCTATTTGCCCTTCGGGTGGTTCTACTCACACCCAGGGTGAACCTTCCAATTATCCACATCCAGAATTATGCCAAACTAGCCACTAGACTAATTTAGTAATCACATACCCTTAACCCCAGCATCACACACGTAATTCCAGCATCAGACACTCTAGATTCAACCAACCCTAAAAAGTCTCACCTATGACTGCATGAGGCTTTGTGGGGACATCTAGACAAAAATCATAATATTTGAATGTAACATCAGTGTAAAGAGAAAAATATACATAGTAATACTTTTGGAAGGCAAGCATACAGTAGAATAGATAAATTGCTGAAAATAATTACTAAAGATGTATATGGAAGTGAGGATATAGAAGAAAAAGCTTATAGAAAATACATGTTCAGGCTTTCTGGGCTATAAGCCCAATTGCGAGGAATATTGTTATATTTGTTTCTGTACTTAAAATCTGTCATAATACTTGACTCATAATACATGTTTGGTAGATATGAAAGAATATTTTCTTTTATGATTCCCTTCATTAGTACTGACTACTGGATTCTTTGGAAAGCTGTTTATTGTTCACTTTTCCTGTTTTTTTTTTTTTATCCTTTGGTAGAAATCTGGATTAAAATGTTACCATTTGATATTACCATTTGGAATGGAAAGGAGAGCCAGGAACCAGTTTGTCTTATAAAGTCCAGTCTAGTGGCCTTCCACTAACCTAGGCTACAAATCCATTCTGTGGAATTAGATCCGCCCCATCACCTTAACTGTAAGTATAATAAATATAAGTATCTGCTGATAGAAGTGCTATGCAAATTAATTATGCTTATATGATCAATACCATAAAGCAATTATATCTTTGCAATATATTACCCTGAGCATATGGAGTTGATACTATTGATTTAGTGTAGATAGGATACATCAAAAAAATTAGGGATATATCTGTGAATGAATAATTTGTGAGTGATAGTACGATACTATTTTGTAATTTACATATATACCATGGATACTTCTGATATTGATGAAATGGTGGCCCTCTTACTCACCATTGAGACACTGTCTGTACCCTAAAGAATAATTTGGCCTTTTGTTTGGTTAATGGGTTATTGCAACACTTGAGCTCACACTGTTAATTAGCATAATGTTTCTTAATTGAGTTAAAAGTCTTCGATATCTGATCGCTGTAGTGTCATTGCAGAAAAAAATGTCATGGAGATATGCAAATGTCTATGAATATAAGACAATTAGAATGTTATATATGTGCCCAATATGTCTGAGACCCAAAGCTAAAACATAGCAATCACTTATTTGGAACAGAGTTTATCAGTATCATCCTACTGATGGCATGAGAAGACAGGTTTTATGCAGTAAGCTGGCTGGAATTACATTACCAGGATGAGAAAATTTGCTGAATGATTGTGTATTAGATGGAATGATCATTTCCTTTTTAACTATTTTAAAGTTGGGACAGATAGTGTGGGAGGGGTAAGGGCTACAGAGGATCAGGTATAGGAATAAGGCAGAGTGGGAGAAGAGCATTTAGTATACATGGCAATTCAGTGTATTGTGGCTATTGTATTATTGTATATTGTATGGCATTTTTGAACTGGCTAGGGAGATGTTTTTAAAGCTAGTGGAGTGAACAGTTTTCAAAAGAAGTTTATAAAGAACAGATACTACCTTTTTATTAAAGTTAGGAATAGTCGATCCATTTATGAAATATCTTTTGAGTATATTAACAAAATGTATGGAAGTCATGAAGATTTATGGAAACCTCAGTAAATTGTTTGTACTTGTTCTGATTTAATGTGTAAGTAGTATATATCTAAGTGTGGTACTATCCTCTTTTAACAAATAATTGTTTGGCACAGCAGAGGCAACCTCCCACCCTTCCAAAAAGTAATGCAGAGCAGTATGTCAGTTGAGTAGAATGAAGGAAAAATACAACTTTCTTGACTAAATTGGCTGTGATACCATAACACATAGATTTATACAACAGAGCATTTTGCTCATAAATTTCATAATTTCATAACACATATGGATTGCTCATAGTGAACCTTCAAAGATGTGCTCTATAGTAAAGAAGTCTGAGAAAACCGCACTGATTTCTGCCTGTAAAATATGCTTCAACAATACAGTCATTCCCAGAAATGTCTGATAACAAAATATTAGGAAGTATTACCTTCCACTGAAAGGAAAGCCTGCATCTCTATGGACAGCATTATTTGTGATCCAAGAACAATGAGTGGTGTCTTGCCAGTAGTGGGTACTCAATAATGTTTATTAAAGACAAGAGAATTCCGTGATTGCATACATAGGCTAACAACAGCCATGTAAGTATTGTCATTTGAAATATTTTAGGAAGATCACCCCTGCTCCATTATCTCTAAGATCATTATAATATTTACCTAAGATTCTTGCTATTGAGTTAAAGCATTGCTTTCTATAGGAATACTTACTAAAATAAAAAAAATCAGAAAAAGTAATATTATCAACAACACACCATAGTACATAGTACTATGATTTATGTATTAGAATTTCCCCCCATAACCACTGAAGATAATTGGTATGCATGGAGATAGCGATTTAATTAGAGTCAGAAAGAAATAGCCTGAAAATTTTGTTTGAAAGAGAAATGAATTTCCTAAGAAGTCTAGTCTTATGTGTTCTCTTGGTAGTTGATATGGAAATCTTAGACTTTAGTGGGAGGAGAGAAGTGGAGGAAAAATAATCAAAGATAGACTTTGATAGTTTTGTAGTAGAGAGGAATCTAAGAAGGTAAATGTCTATTATGCTATTATATAAGCTCCACCCAAGGACATCACAGCTGATTCCTTGACTATAAAGTTTAATGTTTTATGCCATGTGATTGTGGTTCTCTGGTTTAAGACTAGGGGCCAGGGATTTGTGCTGTAGCTAAGACTTTCGTCTGGCTGCTTTTGGGCTCTTTGATCTGAATAGATGTTTACACACTATTTCATGATGATTAATTCATGAAAGGAGAGTCTCTTTCTGGAATTTTGAACTAAGGGCAATCAGAAGGAGTGTATACACAGAGAAAAGTAGACAGAGGAACACAAGGAGTAGTTAGTTCCTCATACAAATCCTGAGTATCAGCTACTTGCCAGGCATTGTTTTAAGGTGCTTCAGATGCAGTAGTGAGGGAAAGTTTGCCTTGGGCTCTCTTAGTTACTTTTCCGTTGCTGGGACAAAATACCTGACACCCACAAGCTAAGGGAGGAAAGATCTATTTCAGCTTACAGTTTGTAGAGGTTTCAGTCTATAGTCAGCTGGCTCAAAGCAGGGCAGCATAGCACAGTGACATAGTAGGGGAAAATCAGTCCACGGCAAGGCAGGGAGGAGGCAGGAAGTAGCAGCAGCCAGCAGTGAGCCTGCTTTTCCATTTTATCTCTCCAGGCTATAAACCTTTTTAAAGATGGTGCGTTCATACCCAGGGTGGGGCTTCTGTTTTCAGTAAATCCATTTAGGCACATGTAGAACTATGCTAATTCCAATCAGTGGACTAATTTAGTACACACACCCTTAATCCCAGTATCACATCCTATATCCAACCAGCTCCAAAAGCCCCACCTATGAGTGCATGAGGATTTGGGAGGACATCTAGCTACAAGCCATAACATAGGCTGATATTCTAGTTTGGGAGGTGGCGGTAAGTAAATAAAGTATAGCTATATAATAGTATTTTAATAACTGGCACAACCAAAAGGGAAAATAAGTAAAAAACAGTATGGAGTTGCTTTGCAGTTTTGGTGGTCAGTTTGATCTTAGTTTTGGTGATTCTCTTAGGAGTTAAATAGAGGCAGATTTGAATGGTATGAGACTATCTGGGAGAGTATTTCTATGTGGAGAAAGTAGCATGTGGAAAGCTTTGAGGTAGGGCTATGCTTGTCAGGTTTGAAGGACAGGGAGAACAAGGCCAAAATTGTTGCAGTAGTAGGAAATAGTTAATGAGTTAACAAGGTTGGGTAGTACCCAGGTACCATGTTACTTAAAACCTACAAGCTTTGGTAAGAAATTTTTGTTTTCTTTTAAACATGAAGGGAAGTCATTGGAGGCTTTTGAACAGAAAATCAACATGTTATGATTTGAATTTCAACATTGCTTGGGCTGCTGGGTGGAGAACTGACTGAAGGAGAAAGAACAGATGTAAGATGAGGTTAGTGGGAACTGTAGTAGTTAAGATGGTTTGCAGTGAAGGTCATGAGAAGTGATTGGATTCAGGGCATATTTTGAGCTTAGAACTTACAGGATTTGGTAATTATTTTACTATAGTATGTGAAGGAAAAGGAGGGCTAGAAATATAACCTCAGAAATGCCAGAGTTGCTGTTAGACAAGCAACACGTACTTGATATAGAGGAGATCAATAAGTGAACAAGTTATCAGGGCTGAAAGCTGTTCTTAGAGTTGCTGTTTGGCGTTTAAAATCGCAATTGTATCCCAAACAACAGGGAACTGTTGCTATATTCTCCATGCAGTCTGGTTTTAAGTAGCTGAGTCAGTGTACTGCATTTTTTCCCTTTTCCTTGTATTCATATAGTAAATCTATATCACTTTAGTGCTTCTATATTCACTTCAACTTAAAAAAAACCTGACTACTATATTCAGCCAGCACTCCTCAGGTTCATATAAATATTCTTGATGTTAATAATGCTTAATCCAAATTCTTGGCAGCATTATCAAACATTTAGGTTTTAATCTTTAAAAACTCTGGAGCTCAGTTTAATCCCAATGTTACAAATCTTAATAATATTTTACAAAGCAAATTTAAAAGTATTTGGAATTTGAAAAAAACTTTAGAAGTATTATATTCAGTACTTCAATAACAGAGGAACCCCTGAGAATAGGAACTGTATTTGTACCTTGTCTGGTACCTGACAAGCCATAGATGTGTAAAAGCTCTTAAGGAATGAGTGAATTGATGTATGCTAATACTTTACTCATAGTATTTAGTTTATACATAAAGCCTATAACTCTTTTCATCCTTTGGTACTTCAAGAAGTTTAGTGTTTGGCATAAACCTTTCACTTAGTGCAGTTATTGATTTAATTAAGAGTTGTAACTATAAATGATAGATTTCAACTTGTAGGAGATGAGCCAGAAACTTATTTGGGC
Source organism: Dolichotis patagonum (assembly GCA_004027295.1). Classification (NCBI taxonomy): domain Eukaryota; kingdom Metazoa; phylum Chordata; class Mammalia; order Rodentia; family Caviidae; genus Dolichotis; species Dolichotis patagonum. The sequence continues at coordinate 12,096 of PVJX010020852.1, forward strand.
TTAAAATGTAGAAGTCACTTGTTTACTTGAACAACTCTCCAGTTTTGTGTGCCACATAAAAATAAACATCACTAGAATAAGAGGTTATTTTTTATAACATCTGTGTACAAATTATTATTAGCATTGCTAATCCAAGAGCTTAATCATTGCATGATACCTGTATCACCACCAGATGCAAGCTTTCTGAACCTAACAGTAAATAAATGATTTTGAGTAATTTTAGTATGATTTTAAAAAGAAACAAAAATGTAAATATTTTTCCCAAAACTAGCTCATTGGTCCCAAGCTAGCCCATTTATAAATGAATATTTTAAAACTGTGCCATTGTGGTTCTAAATTGCAGTTTCCCTTTCATATAAAACAAAAATAGATATCCGGGAATAGTAGTTGTTATGAAAACAATTTCAGTGGATGTACCAATGTAATTAGAAAAAATATAGAAAGATTCTCAAACTCAGTCCTCAGGAAAAGAAGCTAACTTTTCTTTAAACTGGAAATATACCACCAACCACATCTGTTAATGAAATGTTTTATAGACAAACTTGGGATAAAGTAGGTTTCAAGACTAAAGCTGAACTTGCAGAAATATTGTAAATTAAGACTACAAACAATGGGCCAGGGATTTAGTTCAGTGGTGTAAGCACCTGCCTGGCAAGCACAAGGTCATGAGTTTGAGCCCTGGTACAAAACAAACAAACAAACAAACAAAACCCCTACAAACAATAATGTGTAGTTGGCCTACAGTTTTTCTTACCCTACATTTACTTCTTACTTATAGAATCAAGGAATATGTTATAGGAGAGAAGTATTTCTATTTCTATATTAATTTCAGAAGTTTAAGTATGATGCAAACTAAAATAATATAAATTTCCTTGAGTTGATATGATTCTTTATTTCGCTTTAAATAATTCTCAAGCTGTTTATATGTTTGTACTTTCCTTAAGAGTTATGATCTGTTACTGCTACAGTTCTCATTTGAAAAACTAGTTGTTCATTGTTGCCAGGTGTTCTGATTTGGATAAATGTTCCCCAGAAGCCCATTTGCTAACTCCAGCTGGTGCTGTTGGAAGATGGGGGAACCTTTAAGAAGTAGAGCCTGGCGGGAGGTTTTAAGTCACTGGGCACATGCCTTGGAAGGAAATTTTGAGACCCTGTTCTCTTGCTATTTCTGTTTTTATTCCTAGCCATGAATTGAATGTATCTTTTCTACCATAATACATTCAAAGCAACCAGGTCAATTTATCATGGACTAAAATCACTGAAACTAGGAACCAAAATAATATTTTCCTCTTTATAAGTAGATTATTTCAAGTATTTACTATAGTGATGGAAGACTAATACCATGATAAAAAAGATATAGACTGTTTTATACATTGATACTTTGCCTTGTTGAAGTCTTGGCAGGAAGTTTTATATTTTGCACTAACTTTGAGTTTTTGTAAATAAATTGCCAATTTTCTTATTTCTGGAAATTATTTATGCTAAGGAGTGAGTATTACAGGTTTATTAACACTTGAACACGGTCTGAGCTTTCTCATATACATATATAAAATTGTATATATAATTATTGACATGGCTAAATACATATAAAAGTAATTATTAATGTTAGTCACTTTCTTGTTGCTGAGGTACAATAACTGACTCCCGCAAGCTAACGGAGGAAAGATTTGTTTTGACTTACAGTTTAGTATGTCTGATTGGCTGGCTCCAAAGCCAAAAGGCATGGCAGAAGGGAATAGTGGAGGAAAGCTGTTTAGGTGGACCACCAGGAAGCAAAGAACAAAGGAAGGAGCAGGAAGGAAGATGTAGCTTCCAGGTTATGCCCCAGGGACTTGCCTCTTCTAACCAGATCCGGCCTCCAACAACACATTTAGTTCTGAATTTGCCACTGGATTAATCCACTGATGAATACAGAAACTATAATCCAGGTACCTTCCAAAAGTCCCACCTATGAGTGCATGAGGCCTTTGGGGGACATTCTCAATATAAACCGTAACACCATTTCAAGACTTTCAAGTCAATAACATTTAGTATATAGCTAGCACTGTGTGGCCATCTGTATTTTGTAGATCCGGAACATTTTCATTACTCCCAAAGAAATTGTGTATCCAGTGAGCAGTAACTAATTCTTTTTTCCCCCACAAATTTTGGCAGCTGTTAATCTGCTATTTGTATGAATGAATTTGCCTATTCTGAATATTTTATATGAATGTTATCACAAGATTTGCTTTTTTTTTTTGGTACCGGGGATCGAACTCACGACTGTGCACTTGCAAGGCAGGCACTTATGCCACTGAGCTAAATCCCCAGCCCGGTTTGCTCATTTTTGTCAACTTCTTTCACTTGTAATAATGTTGTCAAGGTTCATTCATGTTGTAGTGTGTATCAGTACTTAATTTATTTCTATGGATGAGTAATATTGCATTCTATGGATATATTTTGTTTATTCATTCATCTATTAATGAACATTTGAGTTGTTCGTAACTTTTGGCTCTTGTGAATAGATCTGCTATGAATATTCATGTATGAGATTTGTTTGAGATCTGCTATGAATATCTCATATATGAGATTTGTTTGAATCCCTATTTTCATTTGAGTTGGCCATATATTTAGGATGGAATTACAGGTACATATAATAATGCTGTATTTAATGTTTTGAATAATTTCTAAGTTGATTTCTGTACCAACAGCACTATTTTACATTCCCACTAGACACATATCTATGTTCCAATTTTACCATATCCTTGTCAACCTTTATTTTTGCATATTTTTTGGTTTTATTTATTTTTAGCTATCATAATGTATTTAAATGGTTTCTCATTGTAGTTTTGAGTGCATTTCCATAACTACTAATAAGGTTGAGCATGTTTCCATGTGCTTGTTGGATATTTGTGTGGATATTTGTGTATTTTCTTTGTAGAAATGTCTAAGTCTTTCGCTCATTTTAAAATGAAATTTTTATCTTTTGGTGATGAGTTATAAGAGTTCTTTGAATATGCTGGATATTAAACCCTTTCAGATATATGGTCTTCAAATATTTATTTCATGTCAAGATTGTAGTTTTACTCTGTTGATAGAGTCTTTTAATTATTAAATGATTTTTGTTGTTGTTCTTGAGACAGGATCTTACTAGGTAGTTCAGGCTTGCCTTGAACTCACTGAATAGCCTAGGTGGGCCTTAAACTCATGTTAATCTTCCTACTTCAACCATTTAAGTGCTGGGTTTGCAGGTGTATAACACCATGCCTGCCTTAAAAATGTTACAGTTCTAATAAAGTCCAATTTATTGATTACTTTTCTTGTTGCTTATGATTTTGTTATTTCTAAGAATGTATTTCTAAATCTAGAACCATGAAGATTTATCCCTATGCTTTCTTTTAAGAGTTATAAAGTCCTGGCTTTTACATTGAGGTTTTTTCTTATATGTTTTTGTTTTTTCTTATATGATTGGCCTTTAGTTTACTTTTTGGCTTGGGTCGTTTCCTGGTTTTTGGAATTGGGTTAATGCTAGTTTCCAGGATGATAGTGGGAATACTCCTTTTATTTCTGTTTCATTACAGAATTTGAGGAGTATTAGTGTTAGATATTCCCTGAAGTTCTTGTAGAATTCAATGGGGGAATCCACTGGGCATTGAGTTTTTTTTTTATTTATTTATTTATGTTCAGTACTACCTCAAATTCATTCATTTTTACTGGATTATTCTAGGTATTTATGTTTTCTTGGTTCTATCTTGTTAATTCATACATATCTAGGAATCTATCCATTTCTTCTGGATTTTCTAGTTTTATTGGTTTTCAAAGTTGTTACCAATAATTTTCTGGATTTCTATGGTGTCGGGATTTCAACATTTTATTTCTTTTTTAAATTTTTTATTTTTTTATTTTAAAGAGAATAAAATAAAAGAGGGCAGAGCAAAGCAGATCAGAACAGAACAACATAAGCAACACAGCACTTTACAATAAGACAACCGGACATTAACAGTTGCTATCAAAATCTCTCTTTCTCTGCTATACTTGAGCATAGTTTCAAATACAATTATATCAAACATACCAAAATAGTATATAACCATTCAAAAGAATGAAAGAATTACAGGACATTCTGAGCCGAATAACAGAGAATAATCAATGGCTACTATAATATCTAATTTTCAATAAAAAATTTGTTTATACTCTCACATATATTAAAATCCCAATAAGACACCACAAGATAGAACCGATGATAATAGCAGAATAGAAGCATGGTAGGACTTCTAAGCAAGACGATATTAAATCAGCAATGGCTGCCATAATGTTTTGTTTTCTTCAAAATAGCTTCAACTTTTTATTTCTAACTGCATTGACTTGGGTCTTTTCTTTCCTCCCTGCCCACCTTTTTTTTTTTTTTTTTTTTGGTAAGATTGACTCAGGTTTTGTCTATTTTGTTTAATGTTTCTAAGAACCAGATCTTTGATTCATTGATTTTTTTTTGTATTGTCTTTGTAGTCTCAATTTTATTAATTTCTTCTCCAATCTTTTTAATGGCATCCTTATTATTAGCTTTTGATTTGGATTGTTGTTGTTTTTCTAAGATATTGAGATGCATCACTAGAATATTTATTTGGGCTCACTTGGTTTTTCTGATGTGGACATTCTTAGCTATAAACTTCCACGTTAGGACTCCTTTCATTGTGTCTTATAAATTCTGTTTATGTTGTATTGTCATTATCATTTGATTCTGGGAACTATCTGATTTCTTCCTTAATTTCTTCTGTGACTCATTGATTATTCGAGAGTATATTGTTTAACTTTCATACATTTGTATAACTTACGTGATTTCTTTTGGCAACTGATTTCTCATTTCATTGTTCTATGATTTGATACTATGCATGAATTATTTTGATTCTTTTGCATTTACTTAAGTGTCCTCTTTGGGCTAGGATGTGGTCTATTTTGGACAAAGGTCTATGTGCTGCTGAAAAGAATGTGTATTCTGTTGTTGGGTGAAACACTGTAGGTAAGTGCATTTCTTAGGTTTAGTTCAACTCTTATTACTGATTTTTTGTTTAGTTGATTTTTGTAACAGTGTGATATTGAGGTCTTCCACTATAATTGTGTTGACGTTTATTTGCTCTTTTTGTCACCAGTAGTGTTTGTTTTAGGAATTTGGCTGCACCAGTGTTCAGTGCATGTATATTTATAATTGTTATCTTTTCTTGTTGAATTGTTTCTTTAACCAATATATAGTAGTCTTGTCTGCCTCTTCTGATGAATTTTGGCTAGAAGTCTACTTTGTCTGAAAATAGGATAGCTATTCCTGTTTCTTTTTGCATTCCTGTTGTATGAAGTACTTTTTCATCCTTTTTTTTTTTAGTCTATTAATTTCTTTTAGGATTAAACAGCATTCCATTAGATTTTATTCCTTGATCCATCTTGTCAATCTGTGTGTTTTGACTGGATAATTGGGATCATTCAAAAATGACAGTTATTACTGAAAGCTATTCCTGTTATTGACTTATTTCATTATTTTCCTGTTGCTGATTCCCACTTTTTCCCTTATGCTTAACTGCTCACTCTGCTTGGTGTATTCATTTTGTTAGACATTTTGACACTGACTTCGTTGCGTCTTTCTAGGATATCCTTGAGTATTTTTTGCAGTCCTGGTTTGGTCATGAATTTCTTAAAAAGCTCTTTGTTATGAAAATAACTTCTCTCCATCAATTTTGAAAGATAGCTTGGCAGTATATATTAGTAAGGATTGGAAGTTATTTTCTTTTAGCACTCAAAACACTTCGCTCTGAATTCTGATGGATTTACCCTCATCAGTGATTTTTTTTTTCTATTCTCTAACAGCTTTTAAGATTATGTCTTTGCGTTAGAGTTCTGGAATTTTCACTATGATATGTTGTGGAGAAGATCTTTTCTGATCAAGACTATTTGGAGTTCCACATGAGTCATGTGTCTATGTGTTATTTCCAGTATTTTGGAAAAATTTCCTGTTGTTTTTGTGAACTGTTTTTTACGCCACTTGTGCTGTATTGTGATTTTTCACTAATTCCAGTTATTCTTAGCTTAATGTTCTTTGTGTCATGTTGCCGCTGTTGGCTCCATTTTTCATGTTCTCTATTTTTAAGGCATCTCAGTTGATCACTGAAACCAGCCCTGTTTTAGTTCTTACCTTCTGCCCTAACATTGGTCACTTCTACTACCCATACTTAAAGCAGCATGTTTAATCTCCTAGATTTCTGTTTGGTACTTTTTCATATGCTCTATATCTTTGCTAACTTGGTCACTCATGTTTTGTATCATTTTGTTTAGCTTAGCTAGCTTTCATTAGTGTCTTGTCTAAACTCACTAATTGCTTTGTTTGTGAAGTCCATTATTTATTTAGTTATATTTTCTCTCTCGCCGAGCACCATAAATTTATATATATATTTATATTAAATATATATTTTAAATCTCATCTTTTATGATTTTGAATAATTCTGCTGTTTGGGTTTTGATTTCCTCCTTGTTGATGCTCCATGAGTCAACTTTGGCAGAGTTGGGACTTTTTGAAGGCATTTTGTTGCTTTATTTCATGTTTCTATTATGTATATGTGCATGTGTGTGTGCGTGCGTGTGTGCGTGCATGTGTGTGTGTGTGTGTGTGTGTGTGTGTGTATGCTGAGTGTTTGGATTCAATATAGTGGGAAGACTTTGTCATTAGTATGAAAAACCCTTTAGTGTCTGTTTTTCAATAATGCACTCTGGGCATGACTAACTATTGGCCTTTCCCTTTATCCCAAGATCTAACCACCTCTGTTAATTTTATTTTTTAATTTTAAAAGTTTTTTGGTACTGGGAATCAAACTCAGGACCTTGCACTTGCCAGGCAGGTGCTATGCCACTGAGCTAAATCCCCAGCTGACATCTGTTAATTTGAAAAGGAGGATGCAGTGTAATTGGCCCAGCACCCAGTTGTCTGGAAATGGATCATGATATTGTTAATGGCATGACAGCAAATCAGAATTGACATACAGAGAAAGTAATTTAATAAAAGCTACTGTGCCACCCTGGCAATAACAATAAAATAAGCAACAATAATAGCATCTTTTGATATTGACATGCTATAAGAACCAATAATGTATCATCTTTAACTATAGAAAAAGAGATCTATAATTATAGCATAAACCTAAGACAAATAAAATATTTACCTATAGTAAATATGTACTAAATTCAACAACTATTCCTCCACTAACAAAAAAGATTTCAACAGCAATAGAATAGAGTTGACTAATAAAGCTTAATGCTTATATTAGTATAGATGGTAGAGGTGGATAATAGAAGAATGAGAGAAATAAATGTTAAAAAATTAGCAATGGAGGATGGTAAGGAGAAGGGAAAAGTAATATAAAGGATCTTACTAAGGAATAAAAGGAAATTAATGGAATTAGATAAAAGTAACAGAAAAGAACAAATAAGAAAACAAGAAAAAAATAATAAAAGGAAGGAAAGTGTAAAAATAAAAAGAAAAATATGAAAAAAATTCCCATAATGTCCCCTCTACAAAATGAAGGAAAAGAAAAAAAAAATTGAGAAATGAATAGAAAATTTCCTCTGTATTTTGAATGAGTAGTTTTTCCATAGTCTACAGTTTTGAATCCAGCAAGTCATGGTTTTCTCTACCTACCTTTACTACCTGTGGATTTGAGAGCCCTCACTTCCATACCTGTCCCAGAGGCCCCTCTGTTCACACACCTCAGGTTATGGCAACTGTCCAAGCCAAGGCACATTCTTGTTTACATTGACAGATGGGGAATCAGACCGCAAGTCTCTATACTTGAGGTAGACAGTGGGCCCGAGGGTTCAAACTGACTACTGGACTAAATGCCAGTACTTTCAGACTCAGCCGACTCTGCAAGCCACCCAGATTTGGCCTGGCTTCTCAGAATGGAGGGCTTGGTTCCTTTTCCTTCCCAGCTTCAGTTTAAACTTCTCAGTAGGCATTTAGCCCATACTCTTTCTCTAGCTGTCTGTCGTAGCTGAGTCCCACCCAGGGAGTGTGGTAAGGTTACACTGGAAGTCATGAAGTGAAGTTGTTCTGTAGTTATTTAGTGACTCAGTCTTAAACAATTAACCACGTCCTAAGATGGCTCCTGTTTAAAGTCTCTCAAATATGATAGGTGATATACTAAATTTTTTCTCAAACTTTAGCCTGCTATGGGAAAGTAGTCACTTTCAGATTAAAACTCTACCCTGTTTTTGTAGTTTTATAATAACCATGGACTTTTCTTGATGCTAGTGCTGCTGGCTTGGTCTGTCATTTCTTTTTGGAGTTTCCAACCCTAATAGCTTACTTTGGGTCCATGGAGATATGTACCCTTTTCTGCTAGCTATGGTGAATTTCCACATTTTTTTTGTTTATTTCTCTGCACTGTGCTAGGTTTCTCCAGCTTCTCTGTTCCTAGTTTTCCTGTCATCGCCTTTCCAACTCCTGTTGATTGACTTCTTTTTTCTGTTTACCAACTCTTCTATACTAGAAGTCTTAATTCCATGACCCAGAGAGGCTGTATATTGCTGATTGTTACTCTGCTTTTTTCTCTTTTCCTTTAAATGTAGGTTTGATTTTCATTGCCCTAGTGGCTAAAGATGCTGAACATTTTTAATTTACTTATTGGTCATTGTACTTCTTTTGGGATATTTTTATCTAATTTATTTGTTTTCTTCTTGGGTTAACTTTTTTCAATTTTTTTCTGTATTCAAACTATTAATCCCCTGTCAGATAAGTAGTTTGCAAAGATTTTTCTCTCATTCTGTAGGCTCTCTCTTTACTCTGTTGTTTCTTTTATATTATGGAAGATATTAAATTTAATGTAGCCCATTTGTTGATTCTTGGTATTATTTCCTATGCTTTTGGTGTCCTTTCAGGAAATCTGCACCTGTGCATATGGCTTCAATGTTTCTCTTATGTGTTTTTCTAGAAGTTTCAATGTTTCTAGTCCTATACCTACCTAGGTTTTTGGTTCCTTTTGAATTAATTTTAGTATAGTGAGAGATAGGAATCTGCATATGATTCATTCACCTGCATAGGAATTTCCAGTTTAACAAATATTCCATTTGTTAAAGAATCTGTCTTTTCTTCAGTATATCCTTTGGCCCCTTTGTCAAGAATCAGATGACTGTATTTGCATGTTTGTTTCTGTGTTCCCTATTCTGTTCCATTGTTTTACATGTCTTTTTTTAATGCCAAGTACCATAATGTTTCTTGCACTAAAGTTTGGTTCTCTCTCTCTCTCTCTCTCTCTCTATATATATATATATATATATATATATATATATATATATATATATTTTTTTTTTTTTTTTTTTTTTTTTTTTTTTTTTTTTTTGGTACCAGGGATTGAACTCACGACCTTCTGCTTGCGAGGTAGGTGCTTATGCCGCTGAGCTAAGTCCTCATCCCTGGTAGTGTATTTTGAAATTAGAGAATGAGGTGTTTCAGTTGTTTTCCTTTTGCTCAGATTTGCTTTGGCTTTTCTGGTCTCTTGTATTTCCACAGAATTTCACTTTTCTTGTTCAATGAAACATGTTACTGATATTGTGGTAGCAATCGCATTGCATTAAATATGAGGTAGATTTTCATGATATGGCCACCTTAACATATTAGCTTGGTCAATCCATGATAAAGGGACATCTTTCCATTTTCTAATGTCTTCTTCAGTTTCTTCAGTATTTTCATTTTATAGGTCGTTTGTCTCTTGGTTAGGTTTATTCATAGATATTTTTTAAACTCTTGTGAATGGCATTGTTTTTCTGATCACTTTTTTTTGGGAGGGGGTACCAGGAATCAAACTCAGGACCTTGTGCTTGCCAGGAAGGTGCTGTGCCACTGAGCTTTGTCCCTGTACCCTTGATTACTTTCTTAGGTTCATTATTAGTCTTTAAAAAAACCTGTTGATTTTTGTGTGTTATATTCTGTCACTCTGAAAATTTTTCTTAGATCTAAAAGTTTCCTGCTAAAGTTTTTAGAATTCTTTAGGTTAAGAATTACATTATCTTCATATAGAAGTAATTCAACTTCTTCTTTTTCTACTTTGTATGCATTTTATTTATTTATCATAATTGTTTTGGTTAAAAGTCTTAGTACTATATTGAACAGGAGTGGTGAGTTAGTACCCTTTTCTCATTTCAGCTTTTAGAGGAAATGCTTTCAGTATTCCCTTATTCAATTTGATGCTGGCTGTGGATTTACCATTTATTCCTTGTATTATTATGAGGAAAGATTCTCTCTACCGGTTTTCTTCAGGTTACTTATAATTAAGCTATGTTGAATCTTGTCTAAGCTTCTTTTTCTGCATCCAGTGAAATGATGTTATAACTTTTATCTTTGGTTTTATTTAGGTAGTGTATTATATTTATTGATTTATGATGTTGAACCATCCTTGCAATAAACCTACTTGGTTGTGGTATATGGTCTTTTAAATGTGTTATTGGATTTTGTTTGAAAGTATCCTATAGAAGATTTTTGCAGATATGTTCATCAAAGATATTGGTTTGTAGTCTTGTGGTTATTTCTTGTTTTGAGTGCTCATCTAGCTTTGGTAATAGGGTGATATTGACTTTGCAGAATGAATTTGAAAGTACTTCTGCACATTCTATTTCATGGAAAAATTTTAGGAGCATTGGTGGTAGTTTCTCACTAAAAGTCTGTAAAATACAGCAATAAATCCAGACTCTTAGGTCCTTCCCCTTAATAGTTTTTTTTATTATTGCTTTAATTTCACTGCTTGATTTCCTTTTAGATCTTCATAGCTCAATTTCAGTAGGTCACATTCATCTAGAAAATTATCCATTTCTTCAAAGTTCTCTAATTTATGGGGATGTCCTTTTCAAAATACATTGAAATATTCGGAAATTCAATGGTATTTGTTCTAAAATTGCCTGTTTTGCTTCTAATTTTGTTAACTTGGATGTCTCTGTTTTGTTTAGTTTACTAAGAGTTTATCAATCTTGTTTATCTTTTCAAAGAACTATGATTAGTTGATCTTTTTTATTGTTCTGTTAGTCTTTACTTCATTATCTTCAGCACTGTTCATTATTTCCTTCTTTCTAGCAGTTATGGGTTTAGTTTGTTGTTTTTCTAGACTCTTGACATTAGGGTTTTTTTGGGGATTATTTTTTGAATGTAGGCACTCATAGTTCTAAACATCACTCTTAGAACTGCTTTCAGTATGTCACATAGAGTCTAATACATGGAATTTCCATTATCATTTGAGTCTAGGAATTTTAAAATTTTTCTCTGTTTTCGTCAATGACCCACTGATTGTTTAAAAGTGTAATTTTCTCCCATGTATTTTTGTAATGGCTGTGGGTTTTTTTGTGTGTGTGTGTTTTGATTTTTAGTTTTGTTACATTGTAATCTAATATGATATTAATGTTACTATTATTGGTAGTAGTATTTTTTTTTTGGTGCCAGGGATCAAACTTATGACCTTGTGCTTGCCAGGCAGGCACTTATACCACTGAGGTAAATCTCCAGATCCTATTGTTACTATTATTACTGGCATTTATTAAAACTTTACATTTTAAATTAGGGTCTGTTTTGGAGAAAGTTCCATGAGCTACTGAAAAGAATGTGCATTCTTCTCTTGGATTACACACTTTGTAAATGTCTACTAGGTCCATTTGATCTGTAGTGTAGTTAACTGTAATGTTTCTTTGTTGATGTTTTGTCTGGATGATTTATCTATTTGTGACTGTGGTTTTGAAGTCACCCACTATAATTGCATTTAGGTCTTTCTGTCTCTTTATGTCAAGTAGTGATCATTTTATGAAATTTGGCATCCATGTTGGTATGTATATATTTACAACTGTTATTTCTCCTTGGGCATTTTTTTTTTTTTACCAATGTGTAGGGACCTTCTTTGTCTAATTTTAATTTGAAGTCTACTTTGTCAAAGATAAGTATAATCATTCCTGTTTGCTTTGAATTCCAGATTTTGGAGTTTCATTTTCCATCCTTTCATTTTCAGTCTGTATCTTTCTTTGTGTGACATTTTGTTGTGGGTAACATATAATCAGTTCTCATTTTTTAATCCAGTCTGCTAGTCTTTGTTTTTTAATTGAAGAAGCTAGTCCATTTGCGTGAAATGTTCTTATTGAAATGTATGTACCAATTCCTGTCATGTGTTTTCCAAGAATTTTTGATTCTTTCCTGATTACCCTTTATTTATATATTCTTTATTCCCCCCCCCATGCTTTTGTGGTTGTAGTTGTCTTCTGTTTCAAATTTAATGATGGAGAGCAAGGACCAGGGAGAACCAGGAAGGAAGCTAAGCTCCTGCCTGTGAGCCAGTCAGCTCTCTGAATAGGGAGAACCAGGATGGAAGCAATGCCCCTGCCTGTGAGCCAGCCAGAGCACAAACTAGGCAGAACCAGGAAGGCAGCTACATCCCCACCTGTGAGCCAGATGGAGTGTGGACCATGGAAAACCAGGAAGGCAGGTAAGCCCCTTACTGTGAGCCAGCCAGAGTGCAGACCCAGGAAAACCAGGAAGGCAGCTAAGCCCTTGCCTTTGAGCCAGCTGGAGGGCAGACTGGGGAGAACCAGGAAGGAAGCTATGCCCCCACTTGTGAGCCAACCAGAGCGCAGACTGGAGAGAACCAGGAAGGCAGCTATACCCCTGCCTGTGAGCCAGCTGGCAGTTTGAATAGGCAGAACCAGGATGGAAGCAATGCATCTGCCTATGAGCCAGTCCAAGCATGGACCAGGGAGAATCAGGTAGGCAGCTATGCTCCCACCTGTGAGCCAGCCTAAAGCTGGTACTCTGAGCCACTATTTAGAGGACAACAATATGCAATATAGTAACTATTGCAGATTTCCTACTATTTTATCATTGTTTTGTTTTATTCCTTTTCAAATAAAAAATACATTAAAAAACAAATTTAATGATGGATAAGTGGTCATGAATATCTTTAGTTTCTGCTTATGTAGGAAAGTCTTTCTTTCAGAATTCAATATATAATGGCTAATAATGCTCATTGCTTTCATGCTACTACAAAATTAAATCATTATAAGTCAAACTATCATAAATTGTAGGCTTTTTTTGTAGTTTTGAGATTTATGTCTTTAATTTGGTCTCCTCACAAGATTCATGATATTCTATTTCATCTTTTAAACATTTATCCCTACTGCAAAGTGACTTTTATCCTATAAGGTAACATTCACACATCTCAGATGTGAACAGTAATAAAGTTATTAGGATATGGAAATCTTTGGAGTATTATTTACTTTGTTTATGTAGAGAAGGGAAGAGAGTAAAAGTAGAAGTGTCTTATATAAAGGACTCAGTTTAAAGGTAATAACTAACTTTACTAAATCTAAACAAGTATAAGAATAAAGGATTTAAAAATTGTAAAACATTTTAAAAAATGTCATGTTTTATAAAATTATGTCATGAATGGACATATCCTTGTTTAACAGATGTTTAAGGGGAAAATTTCCACTTTTTTTCCAACATGTCAATTGTCTACCAGTAATAGTGCAGCATCAACTGTGAAATACAAATTAATACTAGAAATCTCAAAAAGATGAAAAGATATTTTTTAAAAATAATATATAGTATATGTGAACAATAAATATAAAATAATATAACAGAACTATCTCTTGACAAACTATATTAATAAATGTAAGATGGCTTATCTAAACAATAAACAAATTTGAAAGACTAATAGCACAAAAACTATCCATGTAGTATACCAGAGACACTGTACAATTAAGAAAGAAAGAACATAAAAATTGGTCAAAATATTAAAGTAAAAAAATGAAATTGAAGTTAAATAAAAATGTAATAAAAAGTTTTGATATGACACAAATATTTTCAGACTAGAAAATCATTAAATAAGACAAGAGTTGAGGACACTATAATGTTAAAGGCTATATTTCACAATGATGGCACAGCTTTGAACATCTGTACACTGAAAGATCAGTAACCACTTTTATGAGGCTCAATTATGGGAGAAATATGCATATATAAATGGAAGTATAATTAAAAACAGGATTGCTTAACATACTTCTCTTACTGCATGTCTTGGTTACTTTCCTCTCATTACTAAGACAAAATACCTGACACTCAAAGTTAAAGAGGGAAACGTTTATTTAGCTCACGGTTTGTGGAGGTTTCAGTCTATAACCAGCTGGCTCCAAGGCAGGGTGGCATGGCGGAGGGGAAACAGATAAAAGTGGCAGAAGGCAGCAAAAGCAACAAGAGTAAATAAAGGGGGGAAGAGCAAGGCTCTTTTCCTCCTTTATATTGTATGCAGGCTACCCACCCTTAGGTCGGTGGGTGGGTGTAGCACTCATACCATTTCCTTGCCCCCTTCTTGCACAGGCTCAGAATGTTTACAAAACGAGGGCTCTGGCTTCCTACTGAGTCACTTAGTTAAACTTCTAAGCTTCTCAAGTTGACAGGATGAGCAACATTCTAGAGGTAAGTAAGGACACGGTCCTCTATGCCCCAGGATGCAGAACAGCTAAGTTACTTAGTTAAGCTCCTAGACTTCTCCAGTTGACAGTGTAGCAACCATTATACCCCAAGATTGATCTAACAGTTAAACTATTAATTAAATATGTATAAGACATAAATAACAGTAAAAATTAGGCATTATGGATATATTTTGAACTTGCTGCTTGGAAATAAAGAGTATAGTTTTATTTTTGGCAAAAGTTACCCATATGATAAGCCACAAAGGGAACCTTAATGAAATCAAAATTTAAATTTTACTAAAATGATCAGACCCCCAAGCATAAATCTAGAAAGTAATAACACAATTAAACATGTGGATCAATAAACAGAATAGAAGAAGCAGGAACAACCACAGGCACATTCGGCTATTTGATCTTTGACAAGGAAGCCAAAAACATATATTGGAGGAAAGAGAGCCTCTTTAATAAGTGGTGCTGAGAAAATTGTTTAGCCACATACAGAAGATTGAGTCTAGATCTATTTATCTCACCAGGTACTAAATTAAAATATAAATGGATCAAACATACAAATGTTAATCAGAAACAAACTTTTGGAAGGTAAAATAGTACAACTCTTAAATAGGCATAGATAAGGACTTTCTAAACAGAACCCCAGTGGCACAAGAAATAATAATGAGCATCAACAAGTGGGGTCATATCAAATTAAAAAGCTTCTGCACACACAGAAAACAACCAACAGAGTACAAAGATAGACTACAGAATAAGTTAAGATATTTACTAGTTATTCCAGGGACAGAAGACTAACATAAAGAATATGTAAAGAACTAAAATCAGAAAACAAAAACCAAAAAATATTGAAGACTCAACAAATCAAACTGAATCAAACCAAATTAAATCTCCAATAAAAACTTGGACAGCCAAAATAGACACTTCTCAAAAAAAGAGGTACAGATGGCTAGAAAATACATGAAAAAATGTTCATCATCACTGGCCATCAGAGAAATGCGAATTAAGACAACATTTGAGATACCATTTTACCCACAAGAAAATGGCTATCACCAAAAAAATCTAAAAATAATAAATGCTGATGAGGAGGTGGAGACAAAGGAAAATACATTGCTGGTGGGAATGTAAACTATGGAACTCAGTAAGGCAATTCCTGAAAACATTAAAAGTACGAATTCTATTTGACCCAGCTATCTCCCTCTAAATATCTTCCTAAAAGAATTAAAATCATATTATAGGGACACATGCATACCTAAGTTCATAGCAGCACAATTTATAATAGCTATATCTTGAGAACTGTGTGTATGCCCATCAATGGATGAATGGATAAAGAAAATGTAGCATTTATATGCAATGGCATACTACACTGCCATAAAGAAAGATGAACTTGTGGCCCTGAAGCAAGGCCAGCAGATTTCTGTAGTTGCTGGTTTCAAACAGGAGCCTAAAGAGAATTCTTTCTGTAGTCTGTTGGCCATTTCAGAACTTTGGAAATGTAATGGTCAATTCATCAGAAAGAAATAGCAGGTAAATATGGCAGACTTTCGGCAGCCCTAAGGAGAGAGACCCTGGCACCTTGGGACCTGCACCATGTGGTTGATGCGGGGTGCCGGGAGAACAAGGAACTCCTCCCCTCTCTGGGGGATGGCTGTGAGCCTGCCAGCATGCAGGCTGAGAATCAGACATCTCATGTCGTCCTGTCCCCCGTCCCGTGTCCCCCCACCCTTAGCAAGTGGGAGCCAGTGAACTGCACATCTTGTGAAAAGATTGACTATATTATTTAGTATGAGTTTCCCGTATGCAAAGATATGGACAACCATTTGGAAGAAAACAAGAGACAATATGACAGATAGTGAAGATCTCTGGTTGTCTAGCTTTGAAATTTATGCTTTCTTATGTCCCGTTCTGTTCTGTTTTGTTGTGTTTAATTTTATCCCCTTTAAAATAAAATTAAAAAAAAAAGAAAGATTAACTTGAGACATTCGATGCAACTTGAGAACATAATGTTATAAATGGAATAAATCAGACACACAAGCTCAAATATCACATGGTTCCTTTTATATGGGGAACACACATATACATGCACAAATGAAGGGCAAACTAGAAGAAATATAAATAGGAAGTAGAGAAAAGTTTAAATATTTCTGCAAATTACATATTCTGTTGTTCTAAAAATATTCCAATATATATGCTAATTTGTTTCATTTATACTAAAATTTTATGTCATTAAAAAGAAAGTTTGTGTTATTGTCTTTTGTAAGACTCTTTTTGATTTTATGTCTTGTACTTAGTAACTACTTTGATGATAATGATATACAGCATGATATTTATTGATATTCTCTTACTTGATTATGAAAATATGTTTTTTATAAAAAAAGAAAAAAATTGAAAACATAAAGACACTTAATTGAAAAGATCAAGGAGTGTTATAAAATATATAATGTCACATTTTATGAAAGAAGAATAAGACTATGCATATATTGGGGCATAATGCCAGAATAGAAGGTCTCATGTTTCACTATACCTCACAAAAATTCCAACCAACAATTATCCATAGATAAGAGCACCTTGATAAAAACCATTAAAATTGAGTAATTTAATAAAATTGATCTGAGTCACTTACTTTCTCCACAAAATGAAGTAAAAACCACAATAAATAGGTAAAAGAATTGTCTGAATTTGACCAGTTCACTCCTTTGTTCTCCAGTTGGCACAACACCACACAATATTTGCCAGAGAACATGGTTTCTATCAAGAGGAAAGGAGAATGGGAGTTAAATATCCAACTACTGCGGCATTCAAGATGCTTCCCAGAAGGCTCACTCTGGTCTTACTTCATTAAGAAGGCATAGAGAGATAGCTTTGCTAGACCATCTGTGTTCTGATGGAAAAGCAAGGAGATGGAGCTCATATCTTCAAGGCCCACCTCCACAACCCAGTAATAAGATCAGTGTTTCAGTGAGTTTTGCAAAGGAATAGGAGGTAGGTCTATCACAACTGGGAATTTAGACAGCAGTTGTCCTCTTTTTCTCTCATTGCTGAGACCAAATGTTCAACACCTCAAGTTAAAGGGGAAAGGTTTATTTAGTTCACAGTTCATAGAGATTTCAGTCCCTAACGGCTAACTCCAAGGCAGAATAACAACAGTTCATGGCAGTTCCCAGGAGACAGCAAAAGCAACAACGAGTTAGACAGATAGAGAAAGAGAGAGAAAAGACTCTTTCTGTCCCTTACAGTATATGCAGGCTACCTGTCCTAGGGCAAGTGTAGCATTTACACCCATAATCCCAGCACTGGACCATGAATCAATCACAAACCTAGATTCAGCCGCCTATGAAAGCCTGCCCCTATGACTGTATGAGGCTTTGTGAGTGACATGGGGATATCCAGATACAAACCATAACAGCAGTTAACAAAACCTCAAAGCTACCTCAAGTCTTTAACTAGGCAGGATGGCAAACCTCGAGCATGTACTTCCAATGAATATAAAAACTGGTTTTATCCATTTGCATTAATGACTCCATCTAGCTTCAAGGCTGTTTCCTATACTCCTACCCAATTACTTAACTCAAATATCAGTACCTCCTGGCCAGGGAACATGGCCTGTGGCCTAGCCTGATCAAAGGTGATTTCAGTATCCATTCAGCAATTCAGCCTTATTATAGAGCTCTGGGAGTGATCACTCCATATAGCAGTTCCCAGGCAGCACAAGAGCTATCTAGAGAATCTAATACCAAGCTCTGACAGCCTAAGGTCTTTACCAGCTGGCCTATTCAGAATCACAGCTAAACTAAACAGTGAAATTCTACTTCTGCCAAAGTACACCTATAAAATCCAGAAGCGGTGACTGTGTTTTCAAATGTACACACAACAATTCAGAGGACATAAGGATTACAAAATCCTGGGAAACCATGGTACCATCAGAAGAGACCAACTCTAAAAACAGGGAGATACATGAAATGACTGAAAAGGAGTTAAGAATAACACTACTGAAGAAGTTTAGAAAGCTATAGACAGTATAAATAAGAAATTCAGTCAAATTTGGAAAACATTACACAAATAAAATATAAAGTTTAACAAAGAAAAAGAAACAATTAAAAAGCCCCACTAAGGGTTAGAGATGTGGTTCAGTGGTAGAGTATTTATCTAGCATTCATGATGTCCTGGATTTGATCCATAGTACCACAATAAACAAACAACTAACAAAATAACCTCCCAGAATAATCACCCAAACATAAACAAAATTCCACCCACACAAAACATACAGCCTAGATATGAATAATACAATGATTTAGTGAAAAAAAAAACTTAGTGAGTTCAAAGACAGACAAGCAAAAATTATCCAATAAGAGAGAATTAAAAAAAATGAAAGGAACATAAAACTGCTGCAGGATCCCAGGATAATAAGACATCTAATATATTAATAATAGGACTTCAAGATGGAGAGGAACAAGTGAAAGATAACTAGAAAGCATATTTAAAGAAATATAAGTAAAATTTTCCTTCATACGGGAAATAATTTCAAGATCTAGGTACAGGAAAAAAGAGGTTTCTAATCAAATTCAACCCAAGGAAGAGTTCACCAATACATATAATAAACTCAAAAACCATACATCAAAAAAATCTAAGAGTAGCACAATGTAACCAACATTTCACATATGAAGGAGTCTCAATATAATGGTCAGTAATATCTCTGCAGAAATCTTGCAGACCAGAGGAGAATGGGTGAATATTCAAAGTGCTGAAAGAACAAAGAAAACCATTGCCAATAACACTTTACCAAGTAAAGTAAAGTATTATTAAGAACGTAATTCTCTATCTTTCCAAGCTGAGGGAGAAATAAATACCCTCACAAAAAGCCAAGGAAATTTATTATTGCATTACAGGAATTTTAACAAGCTAAAAAAGACTATAAATAATAAAAAAACTTGAAGCAAAAAATACTATGGTATATGTTATATAGACTCATTCAGAAAACTCTTCAATTTTATTAGTGATGTGTTACGCAGCTTTATCTACTAGGAAGGTTATAAGGTAGAAGAATTTATAGCATCACAGATGAATTGTCAAAGGCGTATATTACAAAATGATGTACGTTCTGACAAAAAGCATAAAATATAGAGAACAAATAAAGTTTTAGAGTTATATGCAAAGTTAAGTTGGTATTAGCTTGAAATTGTTATAAAATATTTAATATAAGTCTCACAGTAACAAAAATAGAAAGGAGTCTAAGCTTATCACTACAGAAAATCTACAAACTACAAAGACATCAAGAAAGGAATAAAGAAATAAAATATCTAAAAATAATGAGCAAAATGGCAAGAGTATGATTTTACCAATCAATAGTTACCTTGAAGTTCAGTGGGTTAAATTTTCCATAAAATACTATTGAGTCATGAAATGGATGAAAAATATCTAGCCATATGCTGCCTGTAAAAGATTCACTTCAGTTTTAAGGACATATGAAGACTGAATGAGAAGGAATAGATGAAGATGGAAATAGAAGTCAAAGAAAGCAGGGATAGTTTTACTTATATCAGAAATATAGAAACTATGTCAAAAACTATGAAAAGATCATTACAAAGGATTAATTCTCCAAGAAGTCATAGCAATTGTAATTGTATGTCCATTCAACATCAGTGCACATAAATACAAATACTAAAGGATCTAAAAGGAAGAATAGATTGCAATACAGTAATTGTAATGTACTTTCAGTAATGTTATATTTTCAATAATGGACACATTATCTCAAAAGAAAATTAATAAGGAAACACTGGATTTGAACAACACTTCAGACCAAATGGACCTAACAGACTTCCACAGAACATTCCAACCAACAACAGAAGACACATTCTTCCCAACTACCCAGGGAACATATTCCAGGAAGGATCATATGTCAGGCCACAAGACAAGTCTTAGTAAGTTTAAAAAAATTGAACTCATATCAATTTCATTTCCCAAAATAATAGTATGAAACTTGAAATCAGTAGTAGTAGGAACATTAGAAATTTCTTTCTTTTTTATTTTTTAAATTATTTTATTTTATTTTAAAAGGGAGTAAAATTAAACACAACAAAACAGAACAGAACGGGACATAAGAAAGCATAAATTTCAAAGCTAGACAACCAAAGATCTTCACTATCTGTCATACTGTCTCTTGTTTTCTTCCAAATGGTTGTCCTTATCCTTGCATATGGAGAGCTCATACTAAAT
>PVJX010020853.1:0-32761 GCA_004027295.1 Dolichotis patagonum
GCCATGCGGACCAGGGCTGGCACCTCACACAGATAGTGCTCCACACGGTGGTGCCCACAGCGGGGCAGAAGCAGGGTCACTGGAGACATGGCCAGGGAGCTGGCCACCCCACAGCCCCAGGCCACCAACACCAAGCCCAGGCAGAGCCTGGGGCCCATGATCACCATGTGGTGCAGGGGCTTGCAGATGGCCAGGAGGCAGTCATAGGCCGTGACGGCCAGGGGCAGGCACTCCACACCCCCCAGAGCCAGGAACAGGAAGCGCTGGAGGGCGCAGCCCACAAAGCTGATGGTCTTGTCGGGCCGTGCAGGTTGTGGAGCAGCTGAGGGATGGAGCGGGAGGTGAAGCAGAGGTCCAGGAAGGACAGGAGGCTGAGGAAGTCGTACGTGGGGGTGTGGGGGTGAGGGTCCATCCGGGACACCAGGATGACGGTGCTGTTGCCCAGCAGGGTCAGCAGACAGGCCAGAAGGGTGACCGTGAAGAGGATGCTCTCCAGGTGGGGGCGGGCAGAGAAGCCCAGCAGGATGAGGGTGCCTTGGGAGCTGTCACTGCTTCCAGCCATCTCCAGTGTACCCGAGGACGACAGCAGTAGTACTGGTGACAGTGAGATGTGACAGAGGCAATTAATTACTAGCAGTCAGGAATTTTCCCTCTCTCTCTCTCTCTCTCTCTGTGTGTGTGTGTGTGTGTGTGTGTACACATGCTGTAGACAGAACCCAGGACCTTCACACACAGCAGCATCTTTAGCCTCCCCCCAACTTTTTTAATTTGGGGCCAAGGTCTCCTTCAGTCAGGAAGTTGCCCTGACAGTTTGTCCTGGAGATCCTCCTCCCTCAGCAGCCAGACGGCAGGGATTACAGGCAGGCACCCCCTTGGCAGGTCTCCTTAGGCCTCTGACATTTTTTATTCATTTAACCCCGACAGTAATATCATGGGATTGGCAACTTAGTATAATAATAAATCCCCAACTCATGAAAAAGGAAACTGAGGTACGTGCACGTCAGGCAAGTTGTCATGCAGAGGAAGAGGTAGCGTTTGGAGCCCAGATGAGGCAAAGCTCCTCACCCCGAGCACTGCTGTGCTGGCTCCACCTCCAGTAGAGTAAGAGGGAAACCCTGCCATGATGCATCCTCATCTCTGGAGCCCCCAGTTCTGGATCCTGCCAAAACCTCCAAAACACAAAATGCAGTCTAAAAATAATCAGTTAAGATGGTATCTATAAAATGCTGAATACTGTTGATCCTTCAACACCGAAGAGCTGACTCTTATGGATCCACTTCCATGTGGATATCTTTTCAGAATTCATACTGGCAAAAGTGTTAAAAATACGCCACAATTCAACAAAGCTCAAGGGCAAACTATTTTAGAAATAGCAAATCTCAGAAAGAATTAGGTATATTGTGAATGCAAAAAATGTATATAGATGATGGTACATGGAATGGTAAACCACCATGTGAACATTCAAATCCATTAGGAAATATTATAATTGAGTTCAGCCTGGTGGTCAGCTCCTATAATCATGGCATTGTAGGGGCTCAGACAGAAGAAATACAAGTCTGAGCCCAGTCTGCGAAATAGGGAGATCTTGTCTCAGACTAAAACAGTGTAAAAAAATAGCTGAGGCTGTAGCTCTATGCAAAGACGTTAGGTACAATCTACACACACACACACACACACACACAGGAACAAAATACCCGAGGAAGTTAATCATCTCAAGTCTGTATTTCAGGCAGGACTTTGTCCTGAGCAGAGAAAGGGTCACTAGCGCTGACACCCACATCCAGTGAGCTCTGAAGCAAGAGGCTGCCTCCTTGCTCCAGATAAGAAAATTTTCCCCATTCTTTCAGGTATGGAAAACATGGGTTTGCACTGGCAGCCAAAGGTATTTTATTTATCAAAACTTCCACATTTTTAAGAACATAATAGTTCAAACTTGATTCCACTGAGCTTGTTACTTTTTAATGGGAACAAATGCTGTCTCTAAAGGGCAGGGCCGCTCTTGGCCCCCACCCACCCACACGGTGCCCATCAGGGAGCCCGGCCCTCTCTCCATGCTGAGCCTCCCAGGCGCACAGCGCTTTCCGCACCCACCACACGTGCTCTGCACCACCCAGGCCCTGGCCACTGTGAGCTGAGAAGGCAGCAGGTCTTGCACTGGGAAGGCTTCCTGCCCCTGCTGTGCTGTGGACTCCTCCCCCTCACCAGTTCCCCTCCTGCTGTTAGAGACACTGGGCCAGAGGCAGGCCCTCACCCTCTTGCCCTTCCTGCACCCTGCAGAGGAGGAGCTGTCATTGCTGTCAGCTCCCTGCCCCTCTTCCCGCCCAGAGGAGAGGTCAAGAGAGCCCAAAGAGAGAGCTCTGGGCAGAGCAGGCGCTGCAGGGAACTGGAGACAGTGGGCGAGCAGCTCTCCTCAGGAAGGAAGGGGCTGTGCATGTGTAAGAGCCCAGATCCACGCATGTGCTGGGGATCGCAGGTCCAGACAGCTCACCAGGGTGACAACACCTGTCCCTGTGCAGCAGAGGAGCCAACACTGGAGAGCGAGCGTGCCAGGCTCTCAGCCCCCCGAGGAGGATGTGCTGCCCTTACTAGAGGGCAGGGGGCCAGAAGATTCAACTCCTTAACTTCCTTTAAAATTCTTTAAGAAAATACTAAAATTAGCTTACTTGTAAGTGAAAATTTTATTGCAAATTAGGTTATGGTCATGGAGATGAAAGAATTTAAAACTCAGAAAAAGCATGAAAACAATAACAGCCTGCTAGGAGAGGAGCCTGTATTTTCAGAGTAAGGTGAAGGCCTGAGTCACCCCAGTCACAAACTGCTGAGGCCCCTGGTCCCCACTGCATGCCCTTAACATGCCCTCCATGCCACGCATATACCTGTATGTATGTGTGTGTATCAGCAATGTGAAGATAGCATCTCACGTTCTGTTTCCTTACTTCCGCATGGAATTGCATGCTCTGTTATGTTTTCTGGTGCTGTTTCAAAGTCAGGTCTCACGCAGTCCACACAGCACGCTAGGCCAAGCTGTCCCCATATCTGGGCTGCTTAATTATTTACGAAAGTAAGTGAGCTGTGAGAATCTCTGAGGTGACCATGTCCACCTGCATGATGGTGACCACTGAAAATGAGACACAGGAGATCTGTACCTAGTAGGGGTCTCCGCAGGGTCTAGCGGTGTCTGTGCCTTTCTTGCTCCCAGCTGGGCCACCAGATGTTGACAGATGTGGAGGAGCCCAGGCCCTCTGCGGGCTCCCGGGCTTCTCTCTGACAGCCTGCAGTATTTGTGCGAGGCCGTGGTTGCAGCTGGGAGCAATGTGCCCTCCTGGGGAGACATTGGAGAGAAGGAAAGGAATCAGGGTGATCACCACTGCCAAGGGAGCTCTGGGGACGCTGTGACACTGCACAGGTCATTGGCAGGGTTGCCGTGAGCCATGGGTGGCCGTGCCCCACCTCAGACTCTTCAGCACACGCAGGATCTGCATGGAAGATGAGCCCAGAATTCATCCCCTGAGGAAGGCAGGACTCAGTTCCTCAGGTCAGCAGATCCAGATCCCCATCTCTGCTTTAAAAACACCTGACTTCCAAGGTCCTCGAGCATCCCTCCCACTCCCCGGTGGGTGTGCAGATCACAGAGCAGCTGGGGCACCTCGGGCCCCCTGAGATAGAGGGGTTCTTGGAGCAAATCTCAGTCTGTGTGAGCCACGGCCCTGAGTTCTCAGCAAAGTGGAATTGTGATCATAGTTAAGAAGTTCACAAGAAACGCTAGCAATAAATATCTCTGTTCACCTGAACACGGCCATTAATATTTGAGAATCAAACATGGATTGGACACATGACCCAGTTTTTCTTGATACTTAGTTTACATTAATGTAGACCTAAACCACATTTAATGTGAAATCATTACATTGAAATAGTAGTATTTATGTCTGTCTGAAATTAAGTATTTGCATTTATTGACTCTCAGGAAATACTAAACTTCTTAATTTCTGGCTTTTGGCATTGAAGTATTTGTCAACACCGACTTATCGGAAAACATAGAGCCTATGACTAATTACAGGTAAAGAGAGTAGAGTAATAATTTTAGGCATTTGTCAATACTTGCTTTCATTACCACATGCAAAGTCCCATCCTGAAAATATGAATGTTGTGCACATGGGCCCTGGATCCTGAGTTGGAGACTGAATATTTGATGGAGACAAACACAGAAGTACATCTGACACTCAGAGGGGATCATCAGAGGGAATTAGTGCAAAGAGCAGGAAGCCATCCGTTCAGGGGAAAACTGTCCATACCGCTGTGATAATGGGCTGTGCCTGCAGTAATCAATAGTCTACCCCTGTAACCCTTGCTATTCACTAACCTGAGTCAAATGAGTGAGATTAGAGCTATACAGTGGTCATCAGTCCTGTCAGCTGTGGCAGCATTACATTAATTAGTAAGCCTTGCATTTATTAACTATTTCCTATGGAGAAAAGTAAAACCTCAGCTCAAACATGCAACAATGACAGACTAGTGTTCAGCATCCCATATCTATCTGGGACATCATTTAATTTAGTGGATATTACTCATTACATTGCCACCTATTTCTCTACCTTAGGTAGTTCCAATTTGTTTTTATTCTCGATGTATGTTCTTTGCCTGTAAATACATTAAAAAAATTCCCAATTTCATATCTGTATTAAATGGTTTATAAGATTATGCTCAGAAACATGTCAAGATATTGAGACTTATTCATCAAAAATAAATACCTGATCAAACTGGAAACCATTGTGTTGGACATGCATTTCTGAGGTCATCTGGGGAGTGGGGTCAGAGTCACTAGTACCCTGGTCGCCCTGGAGCTGACCCTGAGCTCTATGCCAGCAACTGAGGACTCTCACCTCCCAGAGACTCCAGATATGTGCGTCTTTCTCATCTGTGCTCCACTGAGTTCTGTTCCACCTCAGTTTGAGGTTTTGTGCTGCAAAATCTCCACCAGCTGTGTTCGCTTTGTCCCAAACCTGGCAAAGCATAAGAAGAAAACAGGGGCAGGATAATTCTCTCAGGGCTTCTGCCCTCCAAGAGGAAGGAAGGAAAAAGGGAAGGAAAAAATGAAGGAAAGGACAGAGGGAGGCAGGGAGGGAGGGAGGGAAGGAGGCAGGAAGGAGCTCCCTGCTCACAGTTCATTTGGAAAATCACCCCGGGTTCCCCTGCACAGTGATGATTCCCCATCACTCACAGGAGAGCACACGCAGTTAACACGGTTCCTTTCAATGCTATGTTTCCATGTTACTCCATATCTACGGTTCTATTTATGATGAATTGTAAAATAAAAACAAAGCGTGTTTTTCTTTCACATTACACAGTCACCAAAGCCGGGTACTCCACTAAGTCCCCACGCCTGTCCTATGATCTCCAGGGCCCACAAGAGGGGCAGCTGGTGCTCCAAGCACACTCATGTCCCACAGAGGTCTGAGCTTCCACAAGGAGGCCTTTCACCAAACAGGCTGGGCTGCCAGGTTGGATTTCACTCCTATTCCACTGCTGGCTAACAGGACAAGTGTGGAGGTCCAGGGGTCCAGCAAGGAAGCCTCACTAAGGTGTAACGGCAGTGCACACATGCAGCTGTCATTAATCCATTGTTAAAAGTAAGTCTACATGAAAATAAAAACACTCTAAAAACATCATGCGGAAGGTATACCAGTTATGTTCTTAGTAAAAATGAAAGGCAAAAGTGTGAAAGTACAAATACGTGAAATAAGACATTAAGCAATATGAAAATATAATTATGAAAATTATAGCATCTAATATTCAATTGGGATACAATTGAATCCATCCCCATGTAAATTATTTTGAAACACACTTATTCATTTATATCTTCAGGCCTGAGGATGCGGTTTGGAACCCCCTGAATGCGAGGGAAACCCTGTGTCTGAGCTTCTTCTTTGGCCCCACTTCCTCAGCTTTATTTCTGTGTAACCAAAATTAAATATTGATCTGATAAACACATCTGTTACAATGATAGCATACTCTTTGTAAGTTTCATAGTAACCAAAAAGCAAAAACCAAACTGATGTGTAAAAATATATATCAAAGACACTAAACATCATAGTAGAGGTCATCCAAGAGGGATCCTAGCAACACAAGAAGGTAAGAAATAAAACTCAGCAAACTACGGCGGCAGCAGAACGGCAGCAGATGGTTCTCAGCTCTCAGTGAACACGGTGAATAGAGTAGAAACAAATTCTTCCATTAAAACATACAGTATGGTCAAACGGGGTATAAATAAACCAAACATATGCTGCATATGGGAAAACTAGCATACATAAAATATGATAGAAAAGTGAAAATGACATTCATGAAATTGAAAACCAGGAGAGGAGGAATTCCTCAGCTGGCTCCTCCATGTGGCTTTTGTAAACTGTGCTGTGTTAGTCACTTCCCTTCATAGCACAGAGTATTCCACACACACAAGGAAAGAAGGAGAGGTGTATTGTGGTTCGTGCTTCAGTACATATTTGGCTGGCTCCAAAGAAGGATGGCACGGCAGGGGCTGTGCTGGAGCAGAGCTGCTCACCTCATGGTTGCCAGGAAGCACAAATTGGTAGGTAGGAGCTGGAGATGGAGGTAGTCCCTTATGGTCACACCCTAATGACCATACTACCTCCTGCAGCATCAGCTATGAGCCCACAGTCCAGTCACCTCCAGCCACGAGCACATGAGGCCCTGGGAGACGGCCGGACACTAACCTTGACAGTGCAGGAAAGAGCCCTGGAGCTCAGGGGTCCTGCGTGTGCTGAGGTCATTCCCGCCCTGGACTTACTGAGCGTGGCAAGCAGCTGTACTTTTAGATTTTGCAGGAAACTCCATGCTCTTTCCACAGTGTGTTAACTTGCATTCCCAACCCAGCACAGGTTCCTTTCCACCACACCCGGTGACATTTTAACATGGTGGGACACGGACAGGAATTGCTGCCACTGTCACAGTATTACCCACCCTGGGGTGTGCATACACTCATTTCACTTCCGGACAACCAAGTAAGGTACCTTGCTATTTTAGAAATGCAGGTGAAGAACCTAAGGGTTTTATGATATTTTATGTACTTGAAAGATTAGGTCTCATGCCAGGTAACATGAGCCCAGAGCCCTAATTCTGACAGTGAAATTCTTCAGCTCCTGTGAGGCCTTCCTATTTTTTATTCTGAGCTAAATAAACCATGGACTGTCCACGTGATGGACTAAACCTAATGCCTTTCTATCTTCACATTGATAAATTAATTCAATCAAGACACACTCTGTGGTAGTTATGCTGAGTAGATGCTGCCCACTACGTACATCCTCACTGAAAAGAGTAAACATAGAGTAAATATTCTATTATCCATAAATTAAAAATTATTATCATAGAAACCTGTGCAACTATTGTTTTAATTGAGGGGGACAGAGAATTTCTGTTCTATCTGGCATTTAAATGCATCCCATAAAGAATCACCGCCCTGGGCTCCAGAGCCTCCCTGGCCAGAGCACCCATGGTGTGACATTATGACAGCTGAGTTTGTGTCCCACAGATCTCAGCCTACTGGGGACCACGACACTCAGGATCCATTAGGGCAGCATGTTCCTCTGTACCCGGGGCAGTGGGTAAGTAAGTTACTCTCAGGAGTGCCAAAGGCATACCAAAGGTAGTGGCCCTACATAGTTTAAGTGATTGTAGGTATGTAGTAAATTACTAATAAATACTAGCCACAGTTCTTTCCATCAACAAAAAACCTGGCATTTTTGCAAGAGGAACTTGGAAGTAAATTTATATGATAACACTGAATGCATTCATCTGACATAGGGCTTGATCACAAATTATTCCCCAGCTTGTGAGAGTCTTAATAATATTCTTTGCTTAGTCACAGCATGATAAACATAAATTTATTCATCACTAGCGCAGGTATAAAGCATCAATGGAAATTGAAGAAATATACGTGAAACAAAGAATTAGCATTAGTATAAACAGATACAAGGATTAGCACTTTATATGTTTTCATTTCCAGTGCTGGGTTCACCCCTGGGCCTTGTGTGTACTGAGCAATGCTCTGTCACTGAGCGGCATTCTCACCCATCTTGTTTAATGAAGCGTCAGAATGGATGGACCCACTCGAAAGGGATTCAGCCTCTTACCATGATTATATGGGTATGTAAACAGCACATACTCATTCCTGAGAAGGCATCAATCCTGCCAGCACAGCCTTTGGCAGTAATCAGTGGACCAGGAAGGACTGGTAAGATGTGGGAACCAGAGAGAGGTAAGGATATTTTGAGCACGACAATGACCTTCTGTGGGAAGGGGGTGGAGCTGAGCAACTTCCCACCAACCTGGTTCAGGCAAGGCCACATGCACACTGTGAGATTCAGTTCAACCTCCTATAAAAGGGAGATCACCGTTCCGTCTCACAGAGGACTACGTATGGATATTAATTTGTAGGCAGCATGTAAAGCATCATGTATATCCAACAACTGTTTACTCCCTTCTGTCCATTTCACCACTGTGGTGGATTGAAAACTGGTGGTCAGCCTGAACACCAGCTGAACTGAGTGAGCATGCTGCTGAGTGCGCACGGCCCACCTAAGGATTGTTGCCAGCGTAAAAAGGAGACCTGGAGAGGAAGAGTAGCGTTGTTGCTTCTGCGTGGTGTTGTGCATTCTGTTGCCATGGGTTCTGCTGGAGGAACTTGCTGAGCTTCCTTCCTGATATGAACTTGGCTGTTCTCAGTGCCCAAGGAGCCCAAGGCCTTGTCACTGGTTCACTTTGCGGGAAGTGTGGTCCTTACTTTGAGCATCAACTTCTTGCCTTCAGAAGAGAAGATGGTGTACTGTTCAGTCTCCAGGAGAAGCTTGTCATGCTGCCTTCCTGATATGAATTCAGCTGTTCTCAATGTCAGAGGAGCTTGGGACCTTGTTGCTGAGGCTGGCTGTGGTACTTTTCAGGGTAATGCTACTCTATATCTTGAGCATTGCTTCTTGGCTCGTGTCAAGCCCTCAGCCTACTAGCACAGATCCTTCATCCTGCTGGCTTAGACTTTCTAGCTTCCACCACTGACTTTTGGGCCTTCCCAGTCAGTTGTATGAGTTAGAGCTGTGGGCTCTAGGCCTCCAGTTGGTCTCATGGTGTGCACTGCCATGGGCGTTAGGTCCTCAACTGCAACTATGCAGAACATTACTGTGGGATCCAGGCCCTTAGCTGAATTCCTTGGGTCTCACTGCATAGACAGATTTCCTGCACTACTCTGTGTAAGCATCATAAAGTGATACTATAAATGATGTGTTATATGTGTAATTGTTCTCCTTGAAACCCTGACTACATCAAATGCCAAGGTGAGATGAGATCTATAAAAACTATACTGGTGTAGGAAAAAAGAAGAGAGGCCCAGTGAATAGGACCATCCCCCCAGGACAGGGCCTGGGGCTTCCCAAGGTTAGTCATTGCCACATCTGGATGGACCTGCTGGCTCCAGTCACAGGTAAGTGGATGGGCAGCCTTTCAATGTGCTGCTGACTCTGTGCATGTAGTTATACCCTGGACAGTGATACTGGCCAATGTGCCTTTGGGCCAGAATGTAAAAGCAGTCATGATGCAGCTAAAAGAAATGACACTGGTCTCCTTTCACCCTGATTGGGAGGCAAGTTGTGCTACCCTGGCCTTGGGTGTCCCAGCAGACGGGAGGCCACATACAGAACTGATTACTGTTCCTCCAAAATTTGCTGGTCTATTTACTGTGCAATTTGTACTAATGTTGGTTAATACCAGAGCTCAGTCAACACTGATGGCTGACAGCTCTGACTGTTTTACAGGACCTGCTGCATACATAAAAGGATACAGAGATCACTGCATCATGTTCTGTAAGAGCCGGGTGACTGGTTTCAGACGCTTACCCCTGTGCCTGTGTGTCCCTTATGTTTCCCAGGTGCTGGATACACACTGGGAGGGAACATACTGACGGTGCTCAGCTCCGCACCATGAAGGGAGAATTCCAGTTGTAAATTTGCCTGATGAAAACCATAGTTTGAGACCAGCCACACCACACACCACTGACTCTCCTGCAGGCCACATGGGTTCTGTGCTGAAGCACTATCAGAGGCCTACAGACCGTAAGGAGGTGGGACAGGCTGTGCTGAAATTAAAAAGCATGGGTGACACTCCCTGCACAGAGCCCTTCGTTATGACCCATACAGAAGCCAGATGAGACATGAAGAATGACTGTGAATTCCACCCTGACACTGCAGTCAAGACTTATTTGCCTTCAACAAAGAGGGCAGGCAATGAACCTTCCAGATTTTGTCACAGCGCTACTTGCATAGCCCAACTTTATGTCATGGCCTGGTGACCCAGGATACAGCCACCTGGACCAAGCCACACACTGTCACAGTTTTGTATTAATATTATGTTAACCCAGTTGTCTTGCAGAATTCAAAGCCACCATGCAAAATCTAAAGGAAGATTTGTGGGCATGAGGTGGGTCATGGACAAAGACACAGTCTAGGAAACCGCCTGTTACATGGCTAGACATGGCCAGAGCACCCTAATACTCTGATTACAGGCATAGACGGCTTGCTGGGTTTCTGGCAGATGTACCACATCCGGTATCCTGCTCTGCCCTTTATACCAGATGACAGAAGGGGCACATCAGAGGGCTACATAGAGGCAAAGGAAGCTGCTTGCTGGACGGGAAGAGGGCTGCTACACAGGTGCAAGCGCGGTGATTCAGTCACTGGTCCTAACCTGCGTGTACCCTACCGCTGTGGATGATGATAGATTTTCTGATGCCTACAACAAAGGAAGGAGAAGCAAAAACACCCTGTTGGGTTTTGGTCACAATTATGAAAGTGAGCTGAGGGCCGCTGTGCCCTGATTAAAAATAACAGTGGTATGCAGCTCTGCATTCCTGTGAGAAATCATGGGACAGACATGTACACGGCCCGTCCCAGGAATAAAATGACACAGGCCCTGACTCTCACCTGTTGGTGTTCATACGCCCAATGGTGGGTCTCCTTCTCAGCTAGCATTTGGGCAGGAGAACTGGCAACAGTTTTGAGACCCATGATGTGCACAGTCCAGGAGGATGGACTACAGGACTTGATTCCTTGCCCCTTATACAAAAGAAAAGTGGGATCTAATGCTGGATATACTCCTGGGTCTGGCCATGACCCCATCCTGCATGGGGCAACAGTCCTGTCCAGCCCACTACTCTGGCTCTGAACCAAAATGGGCAGTTTAAGCCAATGGGCAGAGTTTGCAGACAATGTGATTGTGCATCATAAAAGAAAGATCCCCTTCATATGCACACAGACAGCTGGGCCATCTCTGGGTGTCTGCCACTCTGAGTGCCAGACCAGGCAGCTCAGAAATGACAGAGATTCAGCCCTCAGTTCTCCACACCAGGATTCAGTGGGCTCGTCCTGACGACTGTTGGAAGCTCTGTGCAGGCCTGTTCTGGAAGACCAGCCCTAAGAGGCAGTGCGCTCAAAGCCTGGCCCTGCCACTCTGGAAGCTGGCAGTCAGTGCACCGCTGAAGACTGAGTGGACATCACACATTGGAATACCTGGCCTCACTGACTGCTGTGCTGTTACCCTGCTTGGGTTTTGACTCCCATTTTCTCACTAGCTTAGTGCTTGATACAGGACTCTGTGCTGTATCCCCAAAGGAAAGGAAAATTCCCTGCAAAATCTCCTCCACTCTCTTCCACATTGATGTAACTACTTTACCAGGTACCCTAGAACTGTTTTGTCAAGTTATAGACCCAAATTATTGTTACTCTGCTTGATTTCTGGTTCCACATCTGTTAACCTCAGTGTTTTTATTCTCTGGTTTGCAGCTCCAGCAGAGGGGGAGCCCTGTGGGAGGGCTGCCTTTGTCCTCCATTATATAAACATAATTCTTGGGACACTTACCTTCAGCTGTCTACAACCAAAGTAAAAAATGATGCTCCTATGGATTGTCTGTTTTAACCTCCTAGGAATATGTGTATCATTCTGGGAACTGAAAATTCCAGGTTCAATTTAAAGAAGCAAGTCCCATAACGATAATTAATCAGACCAGATGGGACTCCTCACAGCCTGAAGTAGATCTTTATTTTGATGATGTCCTTTTAGGGATAACTTTATAGACTTTATAAACTGCTATTATTTTTCCACCTGAGGAGGATTAGACTGAGAATGAAAACACTGTTCCGGTAATAACTGTGTCTGCCCAGAATGGTGTCAGCTTAAAACAAAACATACAAGCAAATAAACAAACAAACACTGCTGCCTCATTCCTCATTTACATTCTTCCCCAAATGGCATTGTGTCATTGAGTGGGGAAGATCCAAAGGTAGTCTGTTAGCCCAGGTTCCCTAGCACACCATGCCAGAAGGGAACTTGTAACCCCTTACAGCACACAGTTCCAGATCCCACTGGTCCAGCCTGGACGTCAGGATGCCGGAGAAGAGTCCAGGTAGACAGACAGGAACAGAATCCATGGCTTATTTTAAAACTCACAAAGATCTGGATATCTTCTGCACCTCCATCTGACATTAAGATTCTTTTCCCAAGGTCACTGCTGTGTTCACTGGCCTCCGCACCTGTCACAGATTATACAGGGCCCCCAACTCCTGACCTCCTGCATCCAGTTAATGGTACCCACTGGGCCCTTTGAGTTGTAAGCCCAGATTTAGAAAAAGACAGTTGACCCTGTGTCCCTCTTTCAATTCTTTCCTACTGAGCTTTAGGTCTCACTCACAATAATTCTAAACTTAAGAGAAACTGATGTCCCTGATCTCCTGCTCCAGCCTCATATTGCAGCGGCATGGGAAAGTAATTCCTGCTTTTTAGGTCCCAGTAAAGGTCAGCATGCTTCTGCTGACTGCACAGATGTGTTGACTGTCACCTCAGATGCTCTAGCAGCCCCTTTGGGGGATTTTTTTTGGTGTACTTTAATGGCATACAGCAAGTGTTTGTTGGCATCAAAGTAAATCCTGGTGCACTTACTTTCCTGGTACCTGATCTCTCTGTTTATTCAGGACAATGAGGACCTGAACGTGCCCATCAGTCACATCAAAAATGTGACCCAGTGATAATGTCCATGTTAGCTGGGCTGGAGATACCAGGGGATCTGACCCTCAGTGCTACAGCTATGGGTGTAAACCAACAGCAGTATTCACAGTGAAGTGATCAGTTAGCTGAAGATTTTACCAGCACACAAACCTCAATAGACACTGAAGGACCAAGTAGACTCCTTGTCTGCAGTTGTTCTCCAGAATCAAAGAACCTTAGACCCCAGACAGCCCAGTATGGAGGTGCCTGCCTGCTTCTAGAGGAGGAATGCTGTTACCATGCTCACAAATTAGGAACAGTAAGAGAAAACTCCTGTCAGCTGTGAGAGCGCCTCACACATAGGGTCCCAAATCTGATGGGAGAAGCGGAGATTTGGCTCACTTCCCTATTTCCCTACCAAATCTGATGGGAGGCTCTTCGTGGTGAGGAATCTTTCAACTTCCTCCCCTCCTGGACTTGAGCCATTCTGGGACCCTCAGTGTCTGTCTTGGCAATTCTTGTTTTGGGTCCTTGTGTGATCTGTGTCCTAACATGCTTCCCTGTTTGACTGCATGGAAGCCACACACCACCAGCTCCTTTTACAAGTTACTTCCCCTTATCGGCTCCTTCGTACTGAAGAGAGTGAGGAACGTGCGGAAGAGGAATTTCCTCTGTAGGAAGAGGAGTGTGAGATTAAGAATATAATTTTATGTGATTAGTAGAGACACCGCTATAGAATAACAAACTTGCAGACATGTTAGAACAAGTTAAAGTCAGATAGCAGCCTCTGCCTCTGCCTCTGCTCCTGCTGCTTGTGACACAGCAGCCTGTTCACCTCAGCCCCCTTGGCTCTCTGGGTCCAGTTGCTCTTCTGCTGATACAGTGCTGCACCAATTTGACTGTTCTCAGCTTGTGTTTCCAACAATTAAGAAAATATATTACTTCTGACTTAAAGGACTTTGGTTGGGGCGAAATAATCCAGTCAAAGACACTTTTAACTCTGTTTGCTCCACTTGAACCAAACCCCCATCTCCAGAATGTACTTATGTTATGATAATAATTTCATTTAAGTCCATCTATTTAAAGTTAGTTTACCTGACAGTATATGATTAACTCAACCCATGTAAACAGTCATGAAATGCCTTGTACTTCCTGCTTGCAAACTACTTAAACTGAACCCCAAAACTGCCTCAGTGCAGATGACTTGGAACTGAGATTCCCATCAGCCCTCTAGCATAATAAACAAGTTTTATTTTGTCTCCTCTGTGCAGAGTCTTCCATTTGGTTAGCAACTGGTTTTTCTGTAACACCCTTAGCTACCTGTACTTTATAAAATATATTTGTTCTTGTAAAAAATACTTGGATTTTACCAATCCTACTGAAGCTGGTTTTTTTCCTTAATTTTCCAGGCTGGACACTGTCCACAAGGCATTTTGTGCAATATGAGGCATGGCATATACAGGTTCTCTCAAGCACGTAGGCATTTAGAAAAACATAGAGTGCTCTCCAGAACAGACAGAGAAGTCAGTCACGTTGACTTCCTGATATGTACTTGGCTGTTCTCATTGTCAAGGAGCTGG
Source organism: Dolichotis patagonum (assembly GCA_004027295.1). Lineage (NCBI taxonomy): Eukaryota > Metazoa > Chordata > Mammalia > Rodentia > Caviidae > Dolichotis > Dolichotis patagonum. Next base: position 14,616 of record PVJX010020853.1, read on the forward strand.
CGATCTTGTACTTTTCAGAGGAGCCCTGATATTTACACTGAGCGTTGGTTCCTGGCTTTAGTGCAGAATCCTCAACCCACTGGCGCAGATCCTCCCTCTTACTGGCACATGTATGATGTCCATCACTGACCTCTGGACCTTCACTGTACAGATGCATAAAATAGACTTGCATGGGTCACTGTCTTGGGCTTTAAGTTTTCAGCTGAACTCATGCAGGTCAATGCCATGGGATCCAGGCCCCAGGCTGTATTTTCCAGGTCTTTAGTGAGTGGACAGCTATATGCACTTTGTATTTGACTCCTTGGGTGACTGTTATAAATAATATAAACTATGTGTCCTGTAGTGTCTAGTTCCTGCAAACTATGACAACAACACCCACTTCCAACAAAAAAAATGTTTTTTGATCTGCATAAAAGAAATTGTTTCTGTTATGAGGATTTTATTTTATTTTTTTGTTCTAGGAATTGAACTTACAACATTATGCTTGCCAGGTAGGCAATTAGGTTGCTGAGCTAAATCCCTAGCCCAAGAGAATTTTAAGAAAACAATAGAATATGTCTGCCTAGCAATAAAGGATTACTTAACATATGTAATTGTTATAATTGTAATGCTGTTCTACTTCCTAATAAAAATTTAAATACTGAGTAATTATTCAAATACAATTCTACAGGTAAATGCCTGGGGAAGTAAAAATGCTGGTACAAATCTGTCTCAGTAATTATAATAACATTCTCTGAAACCTAAATAAAGGACTATTGTAATTTGATAATCTAACAGGTAAATAGATATAGAGAGTCTATAAATGAGACAGGGTAAAAAGGCAAAAATATAAATTGAATGCTGATATTTCTAGATAAATTAATTACATAAAAATATATAACCCTTAATTAAAATGATGGTGAAATACTTGTGAAAATGACAGTGCTAATAAGTATTGAAAGCACCAATATTTACTGAGGGACAACTGAGAGCTCTCCTTCGGGTCTCATACCTTTTTAGCAATCATTTATTTCAACAGACTGTATTTCAACAGTTGTATTTTTCTCTCATGTCTAAATGAGCATTGTTGGTCTTAGCAAAGTGCCATAGATGCCCAGCAGGAAGCCCATATAAGAACACGTGTGACTGACAGCAAGGACACTCGGCACCCACGTGCAAACAGAAAGCCTGCAATGTTCACTGAACAAGGTCTAGGGGAGGAGCGGGGCCCAGTTTCAGACTGAGCTCCACAGTGCCCACGTGGGCCTTTCTGTGCATGTGCATGGGTGGGCAGAGCTGTGTGCATGCCTTTGTGTGTGGGCACGTGCACCCCTGTCAAGTATGCAGTGCTGGGATGGTGCAGGAGGCACAAGATGGGTGATAGATGCACATGCTTTTTCATCACTCTCTCTTCTACTTCTATCTGCCCTAATTTTTTAGTTAGGTTCTTTCAACTTCTACAAGACTCTCAGCTTCCTCACAGCTACTGGAAAAAACTCCAAGAATTGTTCTGGAAACCTGCTAAAGGCCTCAGCTGCCAGGGACCTCCACTGCTGGGTCCACCCTTCCACTGGATCATGCTTTGTTTGTTTTTTTTTTTTGTTTTTCAGTACTAGGGATCGAACTCATACCTCATGCTTGCCAGGCAGGTGCTTAAACGACTGAGCTAAACCCTTGGCCCCCACCCTTCCACCAGGAATGTTCCTGAAACCCACTGCAGGCCTAGGCTGCCTGGGACTGCTGCTGCTGTGACCACCCTTCCACCAGGAATATCAGAACCTGGGACTCCAGTGGACTACCATGCTGGCTCGATAAAAGACTCAGGAACCCCTCACCCAAACAGAAGACCTCAGCAGGCTCCAGTCAGTGTGGTGAGTTTGCCCCCTAAAATAGAGGTCTGCAGAGGGTAACTAGGAGGAAGTGAAACTCCCTCCAACTGTAAGACCTTGGCTAACCTGAAAAGAGAGTGGGTAACCCCCTCCCCCACACAGAGAACATCAGACAGGTTGAGGAATGTCCCAATATGACCCTCCAACATAGAGGAAATTAAAAGAACTTAGGAGACCCCCAGTGACACAGTAGGCCTCAGCTGATACTACAGCTGGGGAGACCTGGTGACTGGCAACAACCTGAAGATATAACAGAAGCAAGAAGTAGGAGTTGCCCTACATCAATACTTCTGGGCTAGTTAGCCCAGAAAGAATATAAGGCTCACCCAACAGGCATGGTAGGAGGAATTCAGGAGACTAGATCTTCTCTTCTTTGTGGTACCCAGCAATTTGACAAACATCAACCACACAGTATGACCCTAAAACACACACTAAAAAAACTTGTGACTGTTGGAATACAAAGACCAGAAATTTACCTAATCAGTAAAAATGAATAAACAAAAAGGCAGAATGCACTCCTAAACATCTAGTCCATCAGGAGCAAGTGCAGGTGGTAATGAAACAGAGGACCCTAAAAGTCATACACCAGAAATCTCTGAAAAGATAGCAAGTGAAGTAAAGAAACAAATCCATGAGGCTATAGAGAAACTCAAATTAGAAATAATGCCTTAAGTAAAGACAAAAGTAACAACCATAGTAAATGAGTTGTTCAACATAGCTATAGAGGAAATAGATAAAAAAAATATAAGAGCATGGGAAATTGATTGAAACTTTGAATGAACAATGGGGAAAACAAGCAGAATCTACAAAACAAAATGAAAGAGATATTCAAGAAGCAAAGAATTGTATTGAAAGCCTGCAAGGCCATTTAAATGAAGCCCAGGATAGAATCTCAGACCTTGAAGACAGGACTGCATATAGCGATCTTGAAAGGGTAGAACTTATAAAAACAACAAAGCAGCATGAAATGACAATCCAACAGCTAGAAGATGATTCCAAGAGAAACAATGTTAGACTAATAGGCATCAGGGAGGAGGCAGGAGACAATGCAAAGTACATACCTAAGCTGTTCACAGAAGTAATGGCAGAAAATTTCCCAAACATGGGGGAAAAATCAGATATACAAATAAGTGAGGCATACAGAATGCCACACAGTCATAACCAACATAAACCCACACTCAGACAAGTAATAATTAAGGTCACAGACATACAGCATAAAAACAGAATACTAAATGCCATTAGAGAAAAGACACAACTCACCTATCAAGGAAAGCCTATTAGAATCACAGCAGACTTCTCAGCACTAACCTTCAGGTTAAGACAAGCTTGGAGTGAAGTATTTCAAGTCCTAAAGAAAACAACTTTCAACCCAGACTGATATACCCAGAAAAACTGTCTTTCAAATTTATTGGAGAAACGAGACACTTCCATGACAAAAAACAACTGAAAAAATTCATATCCACCAAACCAACCCTAGAAAGAATGCTGAAGGATATTCTAGAGAGATAAAAATGACCACAATCTCCAGAAACAACAAGAGAAAGAAATCACCAGGTGGGACAAGAAAGTAAACAAGAGGGAAAAGCAGGAAACTAACAATAGTAATGCAACATAGCAAAGTCAAGCCAGTACATATCAGTGATATCCATAAATATAAATGGGCTCAATTCACATATCAAAAGAAACAGGTTGATGGAAAGGATCAAGAAACAGGATCCCACAATATGCTGTATATAAGAAATGCATCTGACTCAAAATAACTCATAAAATAAAAGTCAAAAGATGGAAAACATTATTCCATGCAGTAGGAACCCAGAAAAAAGCAAGGGTAGCTATTCAATTTATAGACAATGTGAACTTCTAACCTAAATTGATTAAGACATAAAGAATATCACTATATACTTGTAGGTGGAAAAATTCAAGATGAAGTACTAAGAATTATAAATATATATGCACCAAACACAAGAGCACCCAAATATATAAGACAGATACTAAAGGACATGAAAAACCAAACACAAGAACACAATTATTACTGGGGACCTTAACAGCCCATTGTCACAAAGAGATAGATCAACTAGACAAAAAGTCAGCAAAGAAATAATAGAATTGAATCATACCTGTGAGCAATTGGACTTATTAGATGTTTACAGAGTGTTCCACCCAACCACATCAGAATACACATTCTCCTCAGCTGCACATGGGACATTCTCCAAAATAGACCATATATAATCGCACAAAACATTCTTAAGTAAATGCAAAGGTATTGAAATTATCCAATGCATAATATCTGACCATAGTGCACTGCAATTGGAAATTAATGGCAAAAGAAATTGCAAAACTGGCATAAATACATGGAAATTAAAAAACAACCTTTTGAACAACCAGTGGGCTACAGAGGAAATTGAAGAAGAAATAAAGCAATACCTATGATTCAAAGAAAATGCAGAAACAACCTATTTTAATCTGTGGGATGCAATGAAAGCAGTCTTAGGAGGGAAATATATAGCAATAAACTGTCATATGAGGAAAACAGAAGGAGCACCAATAAACATCCTAATGTTTCATCTCAAGCTACTAGAAAAAGAAGAGCAAGTTAAACCCAAAGCTCTTAGAAGAGAGAATATTGTAAAGATTAGAGCAGAAATCAATGCAAAGGAAACTAAAAAAAATACAAAGAATCAATGAACCAAAAAGTTGGTTTTTTGAGAGAATAAACAAAATTGACAAACCTCTGGCTAACCTTATAAAGTAAAAGAAGAAAAAAACACAAATTCCTGCAATAAGGACTGAAAAGGTGGAAATTAATACAGATCCCATGGAAATTCAAAAGATCATGACTACCAACTTTGAAAATCTCTACTGACATAGAGAGGAAAACAAAGAGGAAATGGACAGATTTCTAGAAACATATGAACTACCAAAACTGATTGCACCCACTCTGGCGGTGAGCGGACACCCAATGCATACCAGGCAAAGTTGGAACTCTGAATTCAGACAGTAAGACCATGCCCTGAATCTGATACCACCCCAAGGCATGCAACAGGGACAGGCAGGCCTAATTGGACTGTGCTCGGAGAACCCCAAGTAGCCAGCAGGCCAGGAACCCATCCTGGGACCTGATGGCATACATTCAGGCACCAGTAGTGGAATCCCAGCATGCAGCAGGAAAACTTGGAACTCTGCACCCAGAGGAACCTTGGACTACAGCTGATTTTCTGTGCTAGCTTGAAGGGAGATTAAGTGACTGCCTCACTGTAAGAAGATCTCAGGTGGCTGCAGTCAGTGTGGTGAGCATGCCCCTAAAATAGAGGTGTACAGTAGCTAAATAGGGCCAGTAGTAATGCTCCCTCCAACTAACTGTAAGACCTTGGTAAGTCTGACAAGAGTGAGGGTGACCCCTTCCTACACACAGAAAACATCAGGCAGAGTGAGGAGTATGGAGAAAATCAAAAGGGCTTATGAGATACACAGGCACACAATAGGGACATAGTAGGACTGCAGAGACACAAACACTATAGACAGGGTGATTTGATGACCTGGAATAACCTGAAGATAAAGTAATAGCAGGAACTAAAAGTTGACCTACATCAATACTACTCGGCTGGTCAGCCCACGAAGAATACAGCACTCACCCAACAGGCCCTGCAGCAGGAAGTCAGGTGACTGGCCCACCTATTCATTGTGGGACCCAGCAACTGGACAAAAATCAACATTACAATAGGACACAAAGATACACACTACCAACAGTTGATACTAGCAGGTCTGAAGGACCAAACACTAATTTGAAAGAGAAAAATGGCAAAACAAAAAAGCAAAATGCAATCTCAAACCTCCAGTCCACCAGATGCAAGTAGAGGAGACATTGAAATAGAGGACTCCAAAGGTAGCACACCAGAAATCGCTGAAAAGATAGTGAATGAAATGAAAAAAACCTCCATGAGGAAGACTAAATCAAATTAGAAGTACTTTCTCATGTAAAGATATAAATAACAACCTTAGTAAAGGAATTGCTGAGTGCAGTGAAAGAAGAAATAGAGAAAAAAGTACACAAACATGGGAAACTGATTGAAACCTTGAATGAATAATATAGAAAACAAGCAGAATTCATGAAGTAAACTGAAATAGAGAGACATCCAAGAAACAAAAAATTCAATTCAAAACATGCAAAACCCTTTAAATGAAGCTGAGGATAGGATTTCAGACCTTAAGGACAGGATCGCAATTAATGATCATGAAAGGACAGACTTTTAAAAATAACAAAGCTGCATGAAATGACAATACAGAAGCTTCAAGATGATTCCAAGAGCAACAATGTAAAATTAATAGGCATTAGTGAAGATGCTGGAGTGAATGCAAATGACATATCTAAAATATTTACAGAAAAAATAGGAGAAAATTTCCCAAACATGGGGAAAAAATCTGATATACAGATAAGTGAGGCATACAGAACTCCAAACAGTCAAAACCAACATAAATCTACACACAAACACATAATAATTAAGATCTCAGACATACAACATAAAAACAGAATACTAAAAGCTGTTAGAGAAAAGAAACAACTCATCTATCAAGGAAAGCCCATTAGAATCACAGCAGACTTTTCAGCACAAACCCTCAAGTCAAGACATGATTGGAATGAGATATTTCAAGCCCTGAAAGAAAACAATTTTCAATTCAGACTGATGTACCCAGTAAAACTTCAATTCAAATATAATGGATAAACAAGATACTTCCATGTACAAAGAACAACTGAAGAAATTCACATCCACCAAACCAACCCTACAAAGAGTGTTGAAAGACATACTTGACAGAGATAAAAATGATCACAATCTTAAGAACAACAGAAAGAAACCACAAGGTAGGAAAACAATTAAATAAGGGGGAAAAACAGAAAGCAAACTATTGGAAGATAACGTGGCAAAATTGAGCCAGTACATATCAGTGATATCCATAAATGTAAATAGCCTCAATTCAACTATCAAAAGAAATAGCTTGACAGAATGAATCAAGAAACATGATCCCACAATATGCTGTATACAAGAAACATATTGGACCCAAAAGGAAACACATAAATTAAAAGTCAAAGGATGGAAACAGTATCCCATGCAAAAAAGAACACAGAAAAAAGCAGGGGTAATTATTCTATTTGCATGCAATATGAACTTCAAACCTAAATTGATTGAAAGAGACAAAGAAGGTCAGTACATACTCATAAGTGTAAAAGTTCAAGAGAAAGAACTAACAATTATAAATACATATGCACCAAAGACAAGAGTACCCAACTATTTATGATAGATACTAAAGGACATGAAAAACCAAACACAAGAACACAATTATTACAGGGGACATTAATAGCCCATTGTCACAAAGAGATAGATCAACTAGACAAAAATTCAGCAAAGAAGTAGTGGAACTGAATCATACCTGCGAGTAACTAGACTTGGCAGATGTTTACAGAGTGTTCTACCCAACCACAACAGAATACACATTCTTCTAAGCTGCCCATGGGACATTCTCCAAAATAGACCATATATTATCCCATAAAACATTCTTAAGTAAATGCAAAGGTATTGAAATTATTCCATGCATAATATCTGACCACAGTGCACTGAAATTGGAAATTAATGGCAAAAGAAATTGCAAAACCTGCATGCATACATGGAAATTAAACAAGAATCTTTTATTTATTTTTTAAATATAAACATATATTCTTTTCTGTTTTGCTCTTTTTTTAAATTTTAAAGAGAATAAAACAAAAGAGGGCAGAACAAAGCAGATCAGAACAGAACAACATAAGCAACACAACACTTTATCATAAGACACCTGGATATTAACAGTAGCTATCAAAATATCTCTTTCTCTGCTATAGATGAGCATAGTTTCAAATACAATAATATCAAACATAACACAATAGTATAAAACCATTAAAGATAATGAAAGAATTACAAGACATTCTGAACCAAATAACTATGATCAATGGCTGCTGTAATATCTCATTTTCAGTAAAAAGATTTATTTATACTATCACATATATTAAAATCCCAATAAGACACAACATGACTGAACCTATGGTAATAGCAGAGTAGAAGCATGGTAGGACTTCTAAAGAAGATGATATTAAATCAGCAATGGCTGTCATAATGTTTTGTTTTCTTCAAAACAGCTTTTCATACCATCACACACCAAACTCACTCAACCAGCTGATCTTTGATAAAAGGGCCAAACATGCTCACTGGAAGAACGACAGTCTCTTTAACAAATGGTGCTGGAAAAATTGGCTGTCCATATGCAGAAGACTAAATCGAGATCCATGCCTATCACCATGTACTAAACTAAAATCTAAATGGATCAAAGACCTATATATTAAAACAGAAACACTCAATCTGTTGGGAGATAAAGTAGGTAAAAACCCCAAAGATATAGGGGTAGGTAGAGAATGCATGAGCAAGAATCAAACTGCACAGGAAATACTTCCCAGATTCAATAACTGGGACCATATATTATTAAAGAGTTTCTGCATATCAAAAGAGGTTTCCAGCAGAGTGAAAAGAAAACCCACAAATTGGAAAAAAATCTTAATGGATTGTCCCTCAGATGAAGAACTTCTGTCTAGAATTTATAAAGAATTAAAAAAAAATCAGACCCTCAAAATTCAAAGACCCAATCCAAAAATGGGCATCTGAAATGAATACACAGTTCTCAGATGAAGAAATACAAATGGCAAATAAATACATGAAAAAATGTTCATCAGCATTCATCATAAGAGAAATGCAAATTAAAACCACACTGAGATTCCATCTCACCCCAGAAAGAACGGGCAGGATAGAAACCACTACCAACAACAAGTGCTGGAGAGGCTGTGGGGAAAATGGAACTCTTCTGCACTGTTGGTGGGAGTGTAGACTGGTGCAACCACTGTGGAGGACAGTCTGGAGATTCCTCAAAAAGCTGGGTTTGGAAGTCCCATTTGACCCAAATATTCTACTTCTAGACATATTCCCAGAAGAACTGAAAACATCATACCACAGTGATATATGTGCACCCATGTTTATAGCAGCACAATTTGTAATAGCCAGATCTTGGAAACAACCTAAGTGTCCAACAACTGAAGAATGGATAAAAAAGTTACCTATCACCATGCACAAAAGTAAAGTCAAAATGGATCAAAGACCTAAACATTAAAACAGAAACACTAAATCTACTGAAAGATAGGGTAGGTAGAAGTCTTGTAGACATAGGGGTAGGCAAATAATTCATGAACAAAATGCAAACTGCATGGGAAATGCTTCAGAGAATCAACAACTGGGATATCATACTATTGAAAAGCTTCTGCACTTCAAAGAAGATCACCAGCAGAGTGAAAAGAAACCCCACAGAATGGGAAAGAATTTTAGCCAGCAACTCCTCAGACAAAGGACTTATATCAAGAACATATAAAGAATTGAAAAACATCAAGCCCCCCAAATTCAAACACCTTCTCCAAAAATGGGCAACTGAGATGAACACACAGTTCTCAGATGAAGATATACAAATGGCAAGTAAATACATGAAGAACTCTTCACCATCACTGGTCATTTGAGAAATGCAAATTAAAACAACATTGAGATTTCATCTCACACCGGAAAGAAAGCTGCCATGAAGAAATCAACCAATAACAAATGTTGGCGAGGCTGCGGAGAAAAAGGAACACTGCTCCACTGTTGGTGGGAGTGTAGACTGGTGCAACCACTATGGAAATCAGTATGGAGACTCTCAGAAGACTAGGACTGGAAGCTCCATTTAACCCAGCTATTCGCCTCCTGGGTATATTCCCAGAAAAACTGAAAAGTTCATATCACAGTGATATATGTGCACCATGTTCATAGCAGCACAATTTGTAATAGCTAAATCTTGGAAACAACCAAGATGTCCATCAACCACAGAGTGGATGTAAAACATACGGTATTTTTATACAATGAAGTATTACTCAGCTATGAAGAAGGATGATCTTGAGGCCTTCATAGGGAAATGGAGACAACTTGAGACTATCCTCATTAGTGAAATAAGTAAGAATCGCATTTATAAATATCACATTGTGTCTCTAGTGTAAAAAAATAATAAGAACTGTAGGAGTAATAAAACCCAAAATGTGTAATAGCTATTGTAGAAAAGAGAAGAAATGAAAGTGGTTTAAAAAACATAACTGTGTGTATGTTTATGTGTGTAAGATGAATGACAATATTACTGTTTTTGTTATATCTTTAAGCAGAGCTGTTAACAGTCTCACCGTTTGAATGTCTACTTTGTATGCTTTAATTTTATAACTTGAACAACTATTTTCAAGATGACAATATATAATTTATCAAGTATTGATTTCTTAGTGTTTTATTGTTCTTTTCTTTTGTTCTTGAAATTTTGTATTGTTGCTACCCTTTTAACTGTTTTGTTTTGTTTTCTCTTTAAATAAAATTTTTAAAAAAGAATTGTTCTCTTAATACAAAAATATGTATGTAAAGTGTGATAAAGAGTCTGGTTTTTTTAATTTTTTAAAGAGGATAAAATTAAACATAACAAAACAGAACAAAACAGATCATAACAAAACAATTTAAGAAACACATATTTCACAGCAAGACAACCGGAGATCTTTATTGTCTATCATATTGTCTGTTTTCTTCCAAATACTTTTCCATATCTTCACACACAGTGAATTCATACCAAATGAAATAGTATTAAACTGATCAGAACAGGATGATGAGCATTTTAGGTCTTCAAGACTAGACAATAGGGAAGTCAGCAATGGTTGCCATGATGTCTCTTGTTCTCTTCAAAATATCTGTCCATACCTTTACTTACATTGGAATTAAACAAAGAAAACAGAATAATATCACTCTGAACAGAGAATAATAGTATTTCTAGATTTCATATCATGACACTGCAGAATTAGCACTGGGTTTCTTAGTGTCTCTTTTTCTTCAAAGTATCTGTTCATTACATATTGCATTATATAATCAATTCTCATAAAATTCTTAGACATTCTATGTGTGCATGAGTCTCTACATGTATACCTATCTTTTCTGTATCAGAGAGAAAAACAAGTCAAAACAAGATATCAAAAAAATTTCTGGAAAAACACCAAATGAAAAAGATATATAAAGCCACAATGCTAGGTGATCTACAGTAGTTCCTATGATGTCTCTTGTTATTTTCAATAGAATTGTCTATATCATCAGTATAATTGAACATAGCAGTACATAACAATATTAATTTAAAAAACATTGGAGACATTATATGTCTTCAAAAGCAGTTAATAATCAAACGAGAATGGCTATCCTATTGAATCTTGTCATCTTCAGAGTAGTTGCCTGTACTCTTAGGCTTGATACTATCAAGCATGCAAGATTCGAATAAAATCAGTCAAGAAAAAACAGCAATCTAACAAACCAGATTCAAATAAGATCAGTCATAGCAAGACAGTGTAAGTAATTCAGGGCTTCAGTTTAAGTTAATAGGAAATTAAGGATAGATACCATAGTATATCCTGCTATTTTTGGGATAGCTGCCTGTGCCCTCATATCTAGTATGAGTAGACAGACTAGAAAAGAATAAAATCAAACTAAACAGGGTGATGAGAATAATGTGGCTATTAAATCCTGATACACTATTAACAATGTCCTCTGCCTTCTTTTCTTGCACAATTCCTCCCCTTTCACTTTTACAGAGTGCTTTGTACATTTTGGGTCCCACTAACTCCTTTAGTTTTTAGAGTAGGGGGAAACCTGCTGTCTACCTAAGTGCTTCTGAGCCTTTTTACCCCTGAGCTTGATCCTGAGCTGTATTCCTTTAATTACTAAAGCCTCAAGATTTTCCTTCCTTATAGCTGAGTAATTCTCCACTGCACAAAAGTGCCACGACTTTTCAACCTATCTGCAGCTGCTGGATGAGCTGTCTCTATTTCTCTCTGGTTCCCTGTCACATAGAACATTGTTTTCTCATCTTTGACTTTCAGTTCATTAACCCACTTTCAGGTTCATTATATTTCCTATTCAGAGCAGCTCTACGGACCTTATCTCCTGATCTACTCTGCCTGTGTTTCTTTTTGTTAGTGAATCAAGGCCATCTGTGTTAGAGTTTATAGCCAACTTTCTCTGCCTCATTTCTGGTATGCTATTTTTCTGCCGTTGGTTGTCTACTGTTCTTCATTCCACTGTCTCCCCATTCACTGAGGCCTTTCTGCAACTGTTCCTGGAATCCTAGTGTTGTTTCTCCTTGTCTAGAATGTTCTTCAGTATTTTTTGCAGGGTTGGATTCGTGGTCACAAACTCCCCCTGTTCCTCTTTGTCATGGAAACATCTTGTTTCTCCATTAATTCTGAGAGACAGTTTTGCAGGATATATCAATCTGGTTTGGAGGTTATTTTCTTTCAGGGCTTTGAATACTTCACTCCAAGCTCTTCTTGATTTGATGATTTGTGGTGAGAAGTCTGTTATGATTTTGATGGATTTTCCTTTATAGGTGTTCTGTTTCTTTTCTCTGACAGCTTTAAGTGTTCTGTTCTTGTGAAGAATTTCTGGGATCTTTATTATATGTCTGGGTATAGATCTGTTTTGGTTGTAGCTGGCTGGAGTTCTGTATTCCTCATATATCTGAATATCATTTCCTTTTCCAATGCTTGGGAAGTTTTCCTTAATTATTTCTGTGAATAGCCTTTGTATTTCATTTGTGTTTACCTCTGCTTCTTTGCTCACATATTTATTCTTAAGTTATACAGCCTCTTGTCATCTTCTAGCCTTTGTATTGTTATTTCCTGGTTCCTTGTTATTTTTAAGAGATCTCCCCTTTCATGATCACACATTGCAAATCTATCTTCAAGTTTTGAATGTCTAACTTTGGTTTCTGTCAAGTAATTTTGCCAGCTTTCAATGGAGTTTTTAATTTCCTGGTAATCTCTTTGAACCTGTTTCATGTATTCTAGATTTTGCTCATATTCTTCATCAAATGTTTCTCTCCTCTTTCTCAGTTCCTCCATTCTTCCATCTGTGTCTTCTTGAGAGGTGCTTAGCATTTATTTTATTAATCTTCTTATATCTTGCTTCACTTGAATTAGAATTTCAGTTTTAAGTTCATCTATGATGTCATGAAGATAATTCTGTATGTCAGCTGATGCTGTGTCCCATATTGCATGTTTGCTGCCCTCAATCTCTTCTGTACTTACCTCTCTTGGACTTATTGCCCTATGTCAGTGGCTGGAGGCTTTTTCTGATTTCTTTCTCTTGTCATGTGTCTGGTTTCTTTCAGACAGGCATATGGTGGGGGTCTTAGGTCTTTTACGTGTTGCTTACAGTTTTTCTGAAGCATGCTGGCTAGCGGATTGTTGCTCTCTCCAGTTTGCTGTTGATCTGTGAGGTGCACGCAGAGGCAATGTGGGCTGGTCCCCTCGCCTCCAAGCCAGTCAACTGGCAAGGGCCTTCACCACATTAATCTGTGCTATGTGAACATCACAGGTTTGAGACACTTTTGTCCCTGGCTATGAGGCCTGACTAGGGGCATGAACCAGCCCAAGCAGATCCCACAAGTCCACTTTGGGCCAGGAGTGGCCGACTGACACCACTGTGGTTCTGGGTTCAGGCCCGTCCTGCCCAACTCCAATATGTCATCCAGCCAGTCACCTCCCCCTTCAGGACCAAATTCCAAGCACTCATCACAGGTAAGTGCAGCTCTCCACACCAGTTCTGCTCTCTATTGCAGTGCATCCTCCCACCAAGGGCTTTAACTCACCAACCCCCGATTTTGGCACAGCTGAGACTTCAGTGCTAGTGGGAGTCATCCTCCAAGGCACCCAGCACAGCAAGGGACCAGCTCCGGTGCAAGCATGTCTAGCTCCAGCCTTCCATCCTCTTTTTTCTTTCTTTCTTTCTTTCTTTCTTTCTTTCTTTCTTTCTTTCTTTCTTTCTTTCTTTCTTTCTTTCTCTCTTTCCTCAGTTTCTTCCTGGGTCGTGAGAATCCCTCTCACTTCATTTGGTCTTTTCCAAGGTTTTAAATTCTAGCAGCTGATTTTTTTCTCTCAGAGAGGCTCTCTATCCTGCTACCTATCAATTCTAAAGAAATTTAGATTGTGTGTAAGAAAACCAGGAAAAATCCGGGCAAAAAGGAAAATATATGTAGACTTTATTTTTTTTTACTGGAGATGGAGACTCATGCATGCCAGGCAAGTGATCTCCCACCAAGCTATTTTCACCAGCATGGTTTAGATTTTGCTTATGTCTAAAATGTGAATTTCAACATTGAAACACTCCTAGTTGCTGAAGAAATATCTGAGTTGGCTGGAATCTCAGTGACCTCAGAGTTGTGTTTTCTTCATGTTTGAGAAACCAGCTCTCCTCAAAGATCTGATCCTCAGGCAAAAACCCCACTGTGATTCCTGATTATCTACCTGAAGCACAATACAAGAGGAACACAGCTGCTGGAAAACACAGGAACTGCTTCTCACAGGGGTCTACAGATGTCTGAAGTCATTCCTTGGCCTTTCACCCTTTTGTCTCAGCTTCCTCCTCCATCTTCCACATCCAGTCAGGGTTGATTTTAAGCCTTGATCTTCTCCTAATGTCTACAAGACTTTTGATGCAGTGGAGGCTTCTTGAGTTCTTGTCTTTCCTTAGCCTGGTGACTCTCTATAAGCTTGCACTATCGGAAGAGCTGATTTCTCTCCTTATTTCATTGTGTGCTGTTGTGTTAGAGGTCATGGTTCCTGTCACTTAAGGAAGTCTATTCCAGTGGAAACCTAGGTGATGTTCTCTCCTGAAGCTATCTAACCCTTCCAGTCCTGCATGACTTCCTCTGCACAGCAGGGCAGCTGTGAGCTCACAAAATGTGCTGTTCCTGGAAGAGGGTTCTACTGGTACTTGCTTCACACAGTACATTAACTGCACAATATGAGTAAAGCTGGTTTTATATTAAAGAGGTCATTTCCAATTATGTCTTAATGTTTAAGCCTCATTAATTTGTAGATTCTACAGATGAGCTGTTGTGTCCAGTTCTCATATTTTTAATGCAGGTTTCCTCATAGAGCTTCCTACACCCATGGGTCTCATTGTCTATCAATATTATGAGGTTAGGGATGGTAACAGCTCAAAGAACTCATTTTCATGCATTTGTGCATTTACATATGTGTCTTACTGAGGAAATATCTTTCTGGAGCTTTACATAGTTAAACAGTTGAAAAAATTCTCATTTGATAAAATAGCTTGAGACAAGAAGTCTTTCTAAGCCTGTGAATTTCTCAATATAAAACTAAGAAACAATCCCATCTACACCTGGGAAACATACAGGATACACTAGCATCCTGTAATGTACTGAATGTCTTATAAAGTCAGGCTTATTTTTTGTAGAATGTTTCAAATTATTTAAAGAATTATAAACATTATAAACTTTTTGAAGTAAGTGGGGGGGCAAACTCTAATGAAAGCACCACTCTACTAAATTAAGTTAGGAGAAGCACACTCAGCAAATGATGTCTGAGCCAGAGAGAGAAATTGACACTAAGTAAGTAGCACCAAGTGTCTTCACCAGGCCTAGCTTGTGAGGAGATCCCCAGTGCTTTACTGCTGAACACATGCCACTCACAGACCTTGGAAGAGGAAAGAGATAGGAGTGTGTAAACGCAGGCATGTTCACACCAAGGCTCTTTCACAATGATAGGTTATGAGCCAAGGAACATTTAGATGGCAGGTAGAAATAAGTCAGGAGAGAATTCCTCAGATTTTTCTACTCTTTATTCCCAAGTAAATAGTTCTTATGACAAAGTCCCAATCACAGCAAAATCCCTAAAATATTGGTGTATTTATGAAAGGATGAAGGATTTTTTTCTATTAACTTTCTGTTAGATAAATTACCCTGATGTTAAATGTTTGGGTAGATTTAACATCTTATGGACTCATTTTCATAGCCTTGAAAAGGGCAGTTGACAAAAGACTTGCCCAGCAACCCCAACCATCCAAGGATTAGTGATGTACAGTGCAGGGCGTGGAAAAAACTAGTCTGTGACCCCAGCCTGCTGGTAAGTGTCAATGCACTACATGGGGCCTGGGAAAGGCCCAGCCAGTGACCCTAAGCCAGCTGGGGAGACCCTCCTGGATGGAACACCAATGACAAATCAGGAAGCCACTGGAACTGTGTATTTGGATGCTCTGCAGGAATACAGGAAAATAACAAAACAAAGAAGCAAACTTCAACCTCAAACCTCCAGCCCATCGCAAAAAATTCTATGGACACACAACAACTTCAATAAACAAACAACTCTATGAAGCTGTAAAGCAAATCAGATCAGAAATATTCTCCCATGTAATAAAAGAAATGACAAACATGATGAAGGAAATGCTGAGCCTATCCAAAGAAGGCATAGTTAGGAAAATAGAGGAGCACTGGAAAATGATGAAAACCTTAAATAAACAATATAGGAAAGAACTAGAATCAATCAAACAGACTCAAAGAGAAAGCCAGAAAATCAAAAATTCCAAGCTGGTAAAACCACTTGAATAAATACCAAGATAGACTCTAAGACTTTGGAAATAACATTTCAGCTAGTGATTCACAAAATAAAATGATTTTAAATAATAACAAGAAACAAGGAAATAACAATTCAACAGTTGGTAGATGATGTAAAGAAAAGCAATATACACATGATAAGTATCAACAAAAATGAAGGAATCACCACAAAAGAAATTAAAAGACTGTTTACAGAACTAATAGCAGAAAATTTCCCAAGCATGAGAAAAGGAACTGACATAGATAAATGAAGCATATAGAACTCCAATTAGCTATAACCAAAATAAATCTAAACCCAGATATATAATAATCAAGACCTCAGAAATCCAGCATAAGAACAGAATATTAAAAGCTGTTAGAGAAAAGAAACAAATCACTTATAAAGGAAAACCCATCAGAATCACAGCACATGTTTCAATACAACCGGTCAAAAAGAGCATATGAGAAGAGTAATTCAAGTTCTAAATGAAAATGCCTTCTAACCCAGATTGACATAGCCTGAAAAACCTTCAAAATTGATGGAGCAGTAAAGTAATTTTACTACAAACAACAACTGAAGAACTTCAGGTCCATGGATCAAACCCTACAGGACTACAGAAAAATAGTTTAGATGGAGACAAAAATGACTACAATTGAGGTCTGTTTGGGCCCGTAGCCCTGACCTTCACCCCCAGGAAGTCTCCCAGAGACCAGCATCGTGGCCTGTCTCTTTGGGACCTGAACCTCTCAGACCCGCAGAGAGGCCTGGGCTGTTTGGATTGGGGATATTGTGGAGACTGGCATCTTGGCCAGGTCTGTTTGGGACCAGGAACCTTGCAGAAACCAGCATTTTGGCCTGACTCTTTGGGACCTGTAGGCCCACCCTTCACTCACAGGGAACCTCCTGGAGACCTGCCTGGGACAAAACATGGTGGCCTGGCCTGATTGAGATTCCACAGGCTCCGGGTGACCACACCCAGCATTTGCCTTAAAAATTAGGGAGCCAGGAGCCCACAGAAGGGAGTTACGACCCTGTGAGGAGGCCAAGAGCCTGTGGGGGAGCAACTGCCCCTCCAGGAACTGAGGGTGTAAGAGGTAATTCACCACACATGCAAAGAAAGCTTTGGAACACCGCTCAAAGTAAGGAAATATAGAAAAATGACAAAAGGAAAGACCAAACGGCAGGCTCAAAGCCCTAGCCCTCCCCAAGAAAGCTTAGAAGCCATGTACATAGAAGAAAAAAGAAGCCATACACCTGAAATGTCTGAAATGGTATCAAATGAAATAAATATGCAAATAGGGAAAGCTATGGAGAAATTCAAATCAGAAATACATGCCCAGGTAAAAGAAGAATTGATAAAAACAGTGAAAGAAATAGTGAATGCATCTAGTGAAAACGCAGCTAAAAAATTAGAGGAACAAAGCAAACAGATAGAATCCCTCAAAGAACAATATAAGAAACAAACAGAATGCATAAAGCAGATTCAAAGAGACATACAGGAAATCAAAAATGCTATTGAAAGCTGTAAAAACCACCTCAATGAAAGTGAAGATAGAATTTCAGACCTCGAAGACAAGACTGCAGCCAGTGAGCAGGAAAGACAAGATCTTTTAAAAATAACAAAGAATCAGGAAATAAAAATTCAACACCTGCAAGATGATGCAAAGAAAAATAACATAAGATTAATAGGGATAAATGAAAAAGAAGGGGACAGCCCAAATGATATCAAGAGGATATTTACAGAAGTAATAGCTGAAAACTTCCCAAACATGAGAAGA